>JADEYK010001970.1:2500-232500 GCA_015710095.1 Argyrosomus japonicus | reverse complement strand
CACAGTCGCACACACAGAGTAACACACACACACACAGTAACACACACAGTAACACACACACACAGTCACACACACACACACAGAGTAACACACACACAGAGTAACACACACACAGAGTAACACACACACACACAGTCACACACACACACACACAGTAACACACACACACACACACACAGAGTAACACACACACACACAGTCACACACACACACACAGTAACACTAACACACACACACACACAGTAACACACGCACACAGTCACACACACACACACACACACAGTAACACACACACACACAGTAACACACACACAGTAACACACACTCTCAGTCTTTATCTTCTGTTCGTCTGAATGATGGAGAAAATGCCGTCTCAGCAAAAAATTACTGCTCTTTAACACCTCTGCTGATTTAAACCTCACCCCTTCTCCTCCTCCTCCTCCTCCTCACCCCTTCCTCCTTTATCTATCTGTCCGTCTCCCCCTCTCTCTCCCTCCTCTCTTTTATCTCTCTCTCTAAAATGACTCTTAAAGACTTCCCACTCGACTAAATCTCTCTCTCTTCACTGCCGGCACATCATTGGTCGGTTGCTGACATTTTGTTAGACGTCGTTAAGGCCGGCGGCGCCATAAAGCACCCGAGGGTGACACCTTCCACCCGCCGGAGAGAGAGGCAGAGAGAGGGAGAGAGTTATAGTTCTTATTTAAGGTCTCGATTAACCTTCTTTTCTGTACGACTAATCAATTTTCATGATACGAGCTCCATAAAGTCCCGTTAATATCACACACACACACACACACACACACACACACACACACGTGTAGAGATATGTCTGTAAAAAGCAAAGGTGGATGGAGAACTCAAAGCTTTTATTCAGGTGAGTAAAGTATCAGCAGAACCATTAAAAGAACCGTTTGTAATCCAACACTCATGAAGTCACATGACAACACAGAGAACAATGTAATCACCAGGGACCTCCAACGACCCAAGAACCTCGTCAAAAACCCAAAGAACCTCGTCAACGACCCAAGAACCTTGTCAACGATCTAAGAACCTTGTCAACGACCCAAAGAACCTTGTCAACGATCTAAGAACCTCGTCAGTGATCTAAGAACCTCGTCAACGACCCAAAGAACCTTGTCAACGACCCAAGAACCTCGTCAATGATCTAAGAACCTCATCAATGACCCAAAGAACCTCTTCAATGACCCAATGAACCTTGTCAACGACCCAAAGAACCTCCTCAACGACCCAAGAACCTCGTCAACGACCGAAAGAACCCTGTCAACGATCTAAGAACCTCGTCAACGATCTAAGAACCTTGTCAATGACCCAAAGAACCTCCTCAATGACCCAAAGAACAGTTTTTGGTGTTTACAACTTCATCATGTGAGAAAATGAACTCACAGCAGGTGAGCATGATCAGTCAGACAGTTCTTTAAAGAACCATCTGCAAAAAACATTCTTTATATTCTTTAATAAAAGGTTCTTTATTTCTATTCTATGTTCTATGTGGATCTAAAATGGTTCTTCATGATGTCACTCTGAGGAACCTTTATCTAGTTGTAGTCAGACCTTCTGACTCTCCTGAGGTTGGACTGTTTGGGTTCTTGATTCTTCCTTCTGAAAACACATTCTTTAACAAATATTTCCCATCTGCGGCCATCGCCTCTCGACCTTCAGCGGCCCCTCAGAGGACACGGTGCTGGGGGCAGACAGACGGAGATGGACGGGGAGAGAAGAAATCCATTCAGAGACGTTAATAAAATCAAAGAGCCTGATATGATCAAGCATGAAGTACATCACAAAGGTAATGTGAATTTAAGCCCAGATCCTTTCATTATCAAAAACACTGAGCCGGCGCTCGCCGGGCGCCGCCGCAACCACAGCGAATTTATGAGGCCAACTTCCTGAATCTAATAGAAGGATTCAGGTGTTACTAATGGACAAGAGAGGGAGGTAATAGAGGAGAGAGACAGCTAATGTGGAGTGATGGAGAGACGGGTGAGAGAGACAGAGAGAGACAGACAGAGAGAAAGAGAGACAGACAGACCCAGAGAGAGACAGACAGACAGAGACAGACAGAGAGAGAGACAGACAGAGACAGAGAGAGACAGATGAGAAGAAAAGAAAAGACAAACTGAAGAACAAAAGACGTTCATGCTACCCGCTGGTCTGGAAGGTCTGGACTTTCAAAATGAAGTTGTGCTTACATGATGTTGGTTTTACACACACTGACTCCACACCTGACTTCACGTCCAAATGTCTGACCTGAGCGGGTGAACCCAGCGTGAGCTTCAGGATCTGATGTATTGGATGGAGAACAGGTTCTGTGGTTCTGGTTTGAGGTTCTGGTTGTTGTTGGTGTGTGTGTGTTTGGGCCGGTGCTGAGCTGGCACACATTGAACACACTCCATATTAACACTCATCAGACTGAATGAAGACGAGGCATCAATAAACAAAATGGAGTTTTAATGAACACGTGAACACGCTGCTGTTTGTTGACACACTTTATCCCATAAGCACAAAATGAAATTGATTTAACCTGGGTTACTATCCCATCTGTGTGTGTGTGTGTGTGTGTGTGTGTGTGGAATTAAATTAGCTGTTGTGTTTTTGCGGAGGGCAGCAAACATTGTTAGCTTTACAAGCTGATCACTCAACTAAAACTACATCACTAATTAAAACCCTGCTCTGTGTGTGGGTGTGTGTGTGTGTGTGGGTGGGTGGGTGTGTGTGTGTCAGCCATTTTCAGCGTGTCGGTCTGATTGTGAACTCTGGACGTGGAAACAGAGTCAGGTCAACACACTCACACTTTCCTTTTATTTTCCATTTCTATTCCTCCTCTGCTGTCACGCTGTCTGTCATCCTCTCTCTCTCTCTCTCTCCCTGTCAATCACTCAGTTACTCAACCAACACATTACTAGTTTCCGAACACACACGCACACACACACACACACACACACACACATGCACACACAAAGGGCGGTGACCTGCTATTACTGAGCTTTTCTGCTTCACTGCAGCCTGGTAATGATGGTCAACTGTATGTGTGTGTGTGTGTGTGTGCTGGCCAGTTGGCAGTCCATTAGTGTGATGTGATGGCGATCATGGTGGCGTGAGGCTGAAAAACCATTTTCAGTCTGCAGTGAACTTCAGTCAGATCAATATATTTATTTATTTACATCATGTGATGAATATATGTGTGTGTGTCATATGATGATGGTCATACATGTTTAACTGCTCACATATTCTGTAATCTCTTCCCCTCATAAGGCTCACGGCTGGATGAGTTCATCAGGATCAGGACTAGGATGATCCTGATCCTGATCATGAGGATCAGGATCATAAGGATCAGGATCATGAGGATCAGGATCATGAGGATCATGAGGATGAGGATCATGAGGATCATGATCAGGATCATGAGGATCATGAGGATCAGGATCAGATGTAATGTGTCTGTATGTTCGAGCAGATGAACTCATGATGCAGATCAGAGCTGAAGTTTGTTTTAATATTTCATGTCACAGCTGGATAATTCATGCACACGCACACATATGTGCACAGGCACACACTCTCACGTGCACATCTAACGAGCCGTGCGCTCTCACGTGCACGTCTATCGAGCCGTGACGACTCCGTGCTGAAAAATTCACATCAGCATCAAAGTTTAACGAGAATTTCTGTGACTGTCTTAATGAATCCGAGTCCATTTGTTCACATTTAAATAAACAACGAGCCGCACACACAAAACACACAAATACACACACACACACTCATCTGTTCAGTCACATAAATATGCGAGTGTGTGTGTGTGTGTGTGTGTGTGTGTGTGTGTGTGTGTGTTTTAGTGTGTGATGGTTTATTAATGTGTGTCAGAGTGGTTTGAAACAGGAAACCTCTCATCTCTGTTTGGCTGCAGGCTGAATGCTGTCCGACCCATAACCCCCTGCTCTGATCGCGTGTGTGTGTGTTTTAGTGTGTGTGTGTGTGTTTTAGAGTGTGTGTGTCGGCAGATTGCATGTCTGGACCTCTCATCATGATTTTCTGTTATTATCATCAGAACTGAATCAAATTATTTTTAAATATTTAAGAAAGATGTTTCAACTGAAAAACAGATTTTAACAGTTTGTGTTTTAAATGTATTTAAAACATGTGTGAAACGTGTTTGAAACGTGTTTGAAACGTGTCTGAAACGTGTCTGAAACGTGTGTGAAACGTGTTTAAAACGTGTCTGAAACGTGTGAAACGTGTGTGAAACGTGTTTAAAACATGTGAAACATGTTTAAAACATGTGTGAAACGTGTTTAAAACGTGTCTGAAACATGTGTGAAACGTGTGTGAAACGTGTTTGAAACGTGTCTGAAACGTGTGTGAAACGTGTTTGAAACGTGTGTGAAACGTGTGTGAAACGTGTGTGAAACGTGTTTGAAATGTGTCTGAAACGTGTGTGAAACGTGTGTAATATGTTTGAAACGTGTCTGAAACCTGTTTGAACATGTCTGAAACGTGTCTAAAACATGTGTGAAATGTGTTTGAAACGTATTTAAAACGTGTTTGAAACGTATTTAAAACGTGTGTGAAATGTGTCTGAAACGTGTGTGAAATCTGTTTGAACATGTCTGAAACGTGTCTAAAACGTGTCTAAAACGTGTGTGAAATGTGTTTGAAACGTATTTAAAACGTGTGTGAAACGTGTGTGAAACGTATTTAAAACGTGTTTAAAACGTGTTTAAAACGTGTGTGAAACGTGTGTGAAACGTGTGTGAAACGTATTTAAAACGTGTTTAAAACGTGTTTAAAACGTGTGTGAAACGTGTGTGAAACGTGTGTGAAACGTGTTTGAAACGTGTCTGAAACGTGTCTGAAACGTGTGTGAAACGTGTGTGAAACGTGTCTGAAACCTGTTTGAACATGTCTGAAACGTGTCTAAAACGTGTGTGAAATGTGTTTGAAACGTGTGTGAAACGTGTGTGAAACGTATTTAAAACGTGTCTGAAACGTGTGTGAAACGTGTGTGAAACGTATTTAAAACGTGTGTGAAACGTGTCTGAAACGTGTTTCCACGTGTGAGGCGATGAAGTGAAATCCTTGAAGGAGTCGTGGGATAAAATAACAACGTAACATTAATCGTGTAACATAACGTGTCATCACAGTCACATGACAAACTTCAAACTTAGAATACGTCGATGTTGATTTCATGAGACACAGACCACTCCGCTCGGTGAAAGTTTGACATCATCCAGGTGCTTCCAGTACTATTGTAGTACTCTGTGGTACTGCATTACTCTGTGGTACTGTAGTGCTCTGTGGTATTGTAGTACTCTGTGGTATTGTAGTACTCTGTGTTATTGTAGTACTCTGTGTTATTGTAGCACTCTGTGGTATTGTAGTACTCAGTGGTATTGTAGTACTCTGTGGTATTGTAGCACTCTGTGGTATTGTATTACACTGTGGTACTGTAGTACTCTGTGTTATTGTAGCACTCTGTGGTATTGTAGTACTCAGTGGTATTGTAGTACTCTGTGGTATCGTAGCACTCTGTGGTATTGTATTACACTGTGGTACTGTAGTACTCTGTGGTATTGTAGCACTTGGTGGTATTGTAGCACTCTGTGGTATTGTAGTACTCTGTGGTATTGTAGTACTCTGTGGTATTGTAGTACTTGGTGGTATTGTAGCACTCTGTGGTATTGTAGCACTCTGTGGTATTGTAGTACTCGGTGGTATTGTAGCACTCTGTGGTATTGTAGTACTCTGTGGTATTGTAGTACTTGGTGGTATTGTAGCACTCTGTGGTACTGTAGTACTCTGTGGTATTGTAGTACTCTGTGGTATTGTAGTACTTGGTGGTATTGTAGCACTCTGTGGTATTGTAATACTCTGTGGTACTGTAGTACTCTGTGGTATTGTAGTACTTGGTGGTATTGTAGCACTCTGTGGTATTGTAGTACTCTGTGGTACTGTAGTACTCTGTGGTATTGTAGTACTTGGTGGTATTGTAGCACTCTGTGGTATTGTAGTACTTGGTGGTATTGTAGCACTCTGTGGTATTGTAGTACTCTGTGGTATTGTAGTACTTGGTGGTATTGTAGCACTCTGTGGTATTGTAGTACTTGGTGGTATTGTAGCACTCTGTGGTATTGTAGTACTTGGTGGTATTGTAGCAGTCTGTGGTATTGTAGCACTCTGTGGTACTGTAGTACTCTGTGGTACTGTAGTACTGTAGTATGCAGAATCTCTCAGCTGATGTTTAACATCATGACCTCAGCTGTTTAATCCTTTAGGTGCGCTTGATTTCTCTCTCTGAACGTCCCCGCTCAGTTTGATGATTCGACTCGTTTCTCGTCCAAACAGGATTTTTCTGCTAAAACAAACTTCCTGATTCTCGTCAGTCAGCTGCTTAATGGACTGAAGTCAGCGTGAAACTCTGCAGCTTTAAATGATTCGACTTAGTGAGGCCACTTAAGGAGGAAATGTTCCAGGATAAGCCCTGCTCAATATTTAACCCACTAAGTGGTTTTTAAGGTGGACTGAGTGAGCAGCAGCAGCTGTTTTTAAAGGTGTTTTAATAACTAACGCTGCCTGCTGGCTCCATCGTGGAGGTCTGAATTAAACATGGCTGCACATCAGAGTCTGAAAGCAGCCAGCCGATCATAACGACTCATTATGTCATTTATTCATCAAGATTATTGAATAAATAATACATTAAAGACAAATTAGATATTTGAGCCTGTTATAAAAGTTTCAGTATGTGTCCACAGGTCAGCACAGTGCAGGTGTATATACAGGTGATTGACAGGCTTCAGTTCAGATTCAGGTGGTGGTTCAGCTTCATGAGGTTCAGGTTGTGTGCATACTGGGATTAGAACCTCAGGACCTGACTTACCTGGACCTGGAGCCCTCCCTCGGACTGGACCCTGTCAGAACGCCAGGTGAGGTGGTCTGAGACAAACTGGACTTTAGCCCCTCCTCTTTGGAGTCCAGCATTCAATCACACATTTCAGAGTGAACATGTTCAGTCACATGACTGAAAACTATGAATGAGATGACCTTCTGTGTAAATCATAAATCTCTTGCTGTCTTTTGGATAATCTGGAGGTAATAAATGTCTTTGATGTCTCTGATGTCTGATGGTACAGTTGGCTGATGTACTGCTGTCTGCAGTAGGTTCGGGTCTGTGCATGGTCAGAAAATCTGCCACTGAGTATTCTCTGTATTCTCAACAGGAATTTTGTGGGGGTCTTTCTGGGTTTCTGGGTCTGGTCCTCATTCTAAATCATTTTTGTTTTTGTCCCCAGAACTCAGAACCATGACGGTTCTGTCAGAGCCTGGTCCGGTTTGTTACCTGTGGTGCTGATGTTTAGGCAGAGCGAGGTATACTTTCTGTGTCTCTCTCTCTCGTCCTTGACCCGTCATGTCTCTCCTCGGGAAGCTGAGTGTAAATTAACAAGCAGCTAATTAATCTTAATTAGTGAGGAGGACACTCTGAGTCTGTGTGTCAGCAGACAGCTGGACTCTCTGCTGCTGCCTGGCTTCAGGGCACTGCTACTGATTCAGGGATTAAACCTGCGACCTTCAGCCGGGAGTCCGCAGGCTCAAAACTAAAACCCAAAACATGTTCAGCCTGATCAGACGTGACTGTCAGGTTTAGCTCAACTGATTTTCTTTCTATACACCCATAGTACTGGCTACAGTACTTAACATACACCTCCATCCTGCTGTCTGCTGGACCGGACTCTTGAAGTAGACCTGGACCTGGAGCCCACCCTCCCTCCATCCTGCTGTCTGCTGGACCGGACTCCTGAAGTAGACCTGGACCTGGAGCCCACCCTCCCTCCATCCTGCTGTCTGCTGGACCGGACTCCTGAAGAAGACCTGGACCTGGAGCCCACCCTCCCTCCATCCTGCTGTCTGCTGGACCGAACTCCTGAAGTAGACCTGGACCTGCTGGACCGGACTCCTGAAGTAGACCTGGACCTGGAGCCCACCCTCCCTCCATCCTGCTGTCTGCTGGACCGGACTTTTGATCACAGGTCATTTCAGAGTGAACATGTTCCTATCAGCTGTTCTTCAGAAATCCTCCTTTGACTTAAACCTGGTTCAGTAAAAACTCGTCCCAGCTCCACTCAGACTCAGATTAAGTTTGATGATGTCTTATCAATGAGACATCAAACAACCAATAACATTCAACAGGTTTCTGAAGCTGTTTGATTGACAGCTAGAAACAGACCAATCACAAGCTGAGCTGAGAAAATAACACACACACATACACACACACTGTAGGATGATTGGCAGAGCTAATTAACTGCAGTGTATGTAGATCAGCCCTCAGAAGCTGATTCCCTGTACGACACAAACACACACACACACACACACATTTAAATACATTAAACCTGACTGCAGACTCAGCATCTCACCGGCCTGTAATAACTGTTATGATGATGATGATGATGATGATGATGATGATGTCAAGTCTAACCCTGATGATGAAGATTGATTGTGTTTCCTTGGCGACCAGAATACTGTGTGGTGACGGACGCCAACATGGATGATTTAGGTTTAATTACCTGTGATGATGGCTGACGGACAGCTTGTTAACAGAGACCTGAACACCTGTCTCTCTGTCTGTCTGTCTGTCTGTCTGTCTCCATTAATTCATGCCGACAAATGGCCAACATGGAGCCAGTAAGAGTCCAGCTGTCTGTCTTCACTGAGTCCATCTCTTTGAGCTCGGTGCTCTCTGATGTTTCCTGTGTTGCATGATGTAAATAAAAGTCAAGTCAGTCAACAGCTTCTGGAATTAACAGATTTCTTCAGTAAAATAATCACTTTTAGGTTTTGTGTAGCAGATCTGTGATCAGTGACGGAGGCTTCATCAAAGACCTGAAGCGTTGCCGTGGTGATGAGGACTCAGACTGGACCTGGTTCCTCTCTGTACCTCCTGGTCATGGTCGTGTTACACGACTGCTCGTACACACCATGTGCACTGACATTTGTGAGCATCAGGAGTCTGACTGTGTTCAAAGTCGACACCAACACGACGGCTTTGTAGGCAGCAGCTGAGCTCGTCTTTCATTCACACAGCTGGATCCAGATCAGCCTGCCTGACATTTAACAGATCAGAGGTCACACTGAACTGGTTTAAAGTGTCTAATCTGAATAAACAAGCTGTATTCAGATCAGTTCAATGCTGTGTGTGTACATGCTAACGTGTTTCTGTGTGTTTTGCAGCTCGTTCTTCTTCTTTGGTCTTTACTCTCGTAGCTAACGCTCTCAGTTAAACCAACACGTTGTGTTTGTGTATGCTAGCTCGTTAGCGGCTTGGATTCACATTTAATTAGTTTACTGTGTGAGCTTGTTAGCTTCGAGTACTGTAACGAGGGCCCGGCCTTGAGACTAACAAGCTGAATGTCACACTAATGATTTAATTACTTAGCGATACAGGCAGCACCAATATCAGCTCGTTAGCCTCAAAGTGTCTTAACGAGCTGGTGGGAGTGTTTACAGGAACACTTTTAACTCTAATTGTTTAATTGTATGTTTTTAGTGTGTAAATGATCTCTGGGCAGTTAGTTGCTCGTTAGCATGTTAACGAACCTCCCCGCCTGTTTAATTAATATAAACTGAGAAACACTTTGCTGGCCAGTTTGTGACCAGTGTGACCAGTTTAATGAGTAAAGGACAGGCAGCGGATCAGTCGTCATTTAATTAGATTAACTACATTAATTAAACAAGACACTGCCTGCCTGCCTGCCTGCCTGTCTGCCTGCCTGCCTGTCTGCCTGCCTGCCTGCCTGTCTGTCTGCCTGTCTGCCTGCCTGTCTGTCTGTCTGTCTTTAGCTGCAGGGCTCTCTCTGCGTATGATTGGCTGTTTGGTTTCAGAGGGAATCGCTGTGATCGGCAGCTGAGAGCTGAAAGTAACTGCAGAACACAGGACAACTAATTACTGTGTGTGTGTGTGTGTGTGTGTGTGTGTGTCATCAGGTCATGTGATCATCATCAGCTGTCATGTTTTTAATGTTTCTGACACTTCCTGCTCCTCTTGCTCTCCTGGGTGGACAGAATAATGGAAACACACCTCTGAGTACATTTTCTCGTGTCAGTAGGTTCTTGAGTTTGTTCTCGATCATTTGTTGGAGGTCTTCTTCATCATCAGTTCACCTGTTTTTTCCAGACCTCAGATCAGATCAGTCACTTCCTGTCTCTGAATGAAGGTGAGACATTTTTTTAGTTTTTTAACTTTTTAATGATGAAAAACGTGAAATTCCCCTTTAAGAGAGAGAGAGAGAGAGAGAGAGAGAGAGAGAGAGAGAGAGAGAGAGAGAGAGTGTGTGTGTGTGTGTGTGTGATTGATGATTGGATCGGTTCACAACTATCAGAGAGCTCAGAGTTTAGAGGACGAGAGCGCCCTGAAGCATTCTGGGAAATATCACATATTCCCTCTAATGTTGACGATGAGTGTGTGTGTGTGTGACTGTGTGTGTGTGTGTGTGTGTGTGTGTGTGTGACTGTGACTGTCTTTGTGTGTGTGTGTGTGTGACTGTGACTGTCTGTGTGTGTGTGTGTGTGTGTGTGTGACTGTGACTGTGTGTGTATGTGTGTGTGACTGTGACAGTGTGTGTGTGTGTGTGACTGTGACTGTGACTGTGTGTGACTGTGTGTGTGTGTGTGTGTGACTGTGGAAACTGTTGATGAAAGAGTCGATGAAAAAGCTAAAAATCTAAGCTAAAATCGACTCACTCATGATTGTTTCATTAACGTTACATTCAGACAACATTCAGACAACATTCAGACAACCTTATCATACTTAACAGTTACCTAGTGTTTCTGTAGCGTTGACAGAACGTTCCAACATAAACATATTATCAGTTTGAAGTGAACTAAAGCTCCCTGCGCTGTCCCTTTAAGAAACATGACATCTGAACAATTCATTACGTGTCCGTAACAACACGAGATAAATGACGTCACGACAGTCTGCGGGGACGTCACAGAGACTACGTCCAGGTTTTAGACAGTCTGCGGGGACGTCACGGAGACTACGTCCAGGTTTTAGACAGTCTGCGGGGACGTCACGGAGACTACGTCCAGGTTTTAGACAGTCTTTGTGTCGATGTTAAAAAGTTTGTCTTAAAGGTCGACGGCAGCATAAAACACTTAATACCTGACTGTGTGTTACAGTGTGTGTGTGTGTGTATGAGACGTTAAGGAGTCCCATAAAGTGAAAAAATTAAAGTTTTAATGTGAGGTGGTCATTACACAGCTGCTCTGTGTGTGTGTATGTGTGTGGGGTGTGTCCGGAGGCTGGTCAGTTTATCTCGTTAATGACCCCTCCCACCTTAACAAGCTAACGAGCTAATAATGAGAGCTCGTTAAGCTCAGCCAATAAAACTGTCTCTCTGTAACGATCACAACTGCTGAAACCACGGCAACCAGTCGGGCGGGGCGGGGCGGGGGCTTAACGGGGAAACATGTTTCCTTAAAAATGTTCCAGGGATCCTTGAGGAGGTACCAGAGGCTTGTGGTTTGGTCCTTGAGTGTCCTTGAAAAGGTGCTTGAGGAGGTTCCAATGACCCTGGAAAATGTTCCTGGGTATCACTGATGGGATTCCAGGGATCCTTGAAGAAGGTCCAAGGTTCCTTGAGTTCCAGTGGTCCTTGATCCTTGAATCTTTAAACTGTGCAACTAAAGTTAAAGAAGTTGTTCAAGGTCAAAAATAAAAATAAAATAAAAACATTTGATGAAACAAAAATCAGTTTGATTTAGAATCGTAATAAATTTAAATAAAATATAAATGAATTAATTATGAAATATATTCTAATGAATAAATTAAAGGTCCGGTGTGTGCAAGCTGAGATAAATCTGTTTGAGTCGTTCAAAGAAGTCGACGTGAATTAAACATCAAAAAGTTTCAACATTTACCTTCATTATTATTTTCATTATTCCACAACATCATGTGACCGCTCCGCTCATTAACCACGTTACCATGGTAACCACTGACACGTCTCCATTCAGACTAATGAAACGATTCAGTCAGTCAGGTCAGAACCAAGAACAGAAACCTGCATCAGGACCGGCTGAGGCTTTATAAAACAGAACTGGATCAGGTCTGTTTAGGTCCGGTCCAAGTTGGTTCAGTCCTGGCCTGGTTTAGACTAGATACAGACTCATTTCAGCTGGGTTCTGACCTGTTCTGACCTGGTTCTGACCTGGTTCAGGTGTGCTGGCTGTGTATGCCTCTCAGCCTTTAACGAGCTCTTAATGTGTGTGTGGGAGGAACAGGAAGCTGCTGGAGAACCTCGTTAAAGACGTCAAGTGTCGCTAACAAGCCGCTGATCACACACAACGAAGATCTGAGAGACTCACCTTCATCCTGACAGAAGCTCTGATTTAATCACCCACCTGAGAGAGGAGGAGGAGGAGGAGGAGAGGAGAGGAGAGGAGGAGGAGGAGAAGAGCAGGAGGAGGAGGAGGAGAGGAGGAAGACGCTTGGACGTCTCCTGAGGATCAGAGAGGACAGACAGACGAGCTGTTAACGGCTAATGCTAACATCTGGCTGCTGTCGTTCTAATGGACTTTCCATGTTGATAACAGAGCGAGCGGAGGATGGATGGATGGATGGATGGATGGGTGGATGGATGGATGGGTGGATGGATGGATGGGTGGATGTTTGTCAGTTAAGTGATCTGTGATGTGGTCGGACAGAAACATGTTGAAGCGATCAGCCGGCTCGGTGAACACGCAGATCGTTTCCTCTGAGGAGAACGACTGAATGGCTTCCACCAATCAGAGTGCAGGTCAGAGGTCAGCACAGGTAACATTCAGGCGACGTTATTCAGGATTAATGGAGCCTTTACTAATGTGCATGTTACCCATCAGGCCATGCTGAACTGTGTGCTGACAACAGGCCGGATGGTCCCTCTCCTCTTCAGCCCGGCGTCTATGATGTGGACTCTTCAGAACAAAGACAGTTTTCCACTTCACCTCAGTCCACCTTAAATCAGCTCAGTCCACCTTAACTGAGCTCACTCCACCTTAAATCAGCTCGGCCCATATAAGGCGGCAGCATTGTTTTTGGATCTGGTTTCTATCCGGTTTCCTCTTTACATGGTGGAGTCATGGTGGAGTGATGGTGGAGTCGTGGTGGACTCTTGGTGGAGTGATGGTGGAGTGAGGGTGTAGTCGAGGTGGAGTCGTGGTGGAGTGATGGTGGAGTGAGGGTGGAGTCGTGGTGGAGTCATGGTGGAGTCGTGGTAGAGTCGTGGTGGAGTTGTGGTGGAGTCTTAGTTGAGTCTTAGAGGAGTGATGGTGGAGTTGTGGTAGAGTCTTGGAGGAGTCGTGGTGGAGTCATGGTGGAGTCATGGTGGAGTCTTAGTGGAGTGATGGTGGAGTCTTGGTGGACTCGTGGTAGAGTTGTGGTGGAGTCGTGGTGGAGTCATGGTAGAGTTGTGGTGGAGTCTTGGTGGAGTCGTGGTGGAGTGATGGTGGAGTCGTGGTGGAGTCTTAGTGGAGTGATGGTGGAGTCTTGCTGGACTCGTGGTAGAGTTGTGGTGGAGTCTTGGTGGAGTCGTGGTAGAGTCTTGGTGGAGTCTTGGTGGAGTCGTGGTGGAGTCGTGTTAGAGTTGTGGTGGAGTCTTAGTGGAGTGATGGTGGAGTGATGGTAGAGTCTTGGTGGAGTCGTGGTAGAGTCGTCGTGGAGTGATGGTGGAGTCGTGGTGGAGTGATGGTGGTGTGATGGTGGAGTCGTGGTGGAGTCGTGGTGGAGTGATGGAGGAGTCGTGGTGGAGTCGTGGTGGAGTCTTAGTGGAGTGATGGTGGAGTCGTGGTGGAGTTGTGGTGGAGTCTTAGTGGAGTGATGGTTGAGTCATGGTGGAGTCGTGGTGGAGTGATGGAGGAGTCGTGGTGGAGTCGTGGTAGAGTTGTGGTGGAGTTGTGGTGGAGTCGTGGTAGAGTTGTGGTGGAGTCTTAGTGGAGTCATGGTGGAGTCGTGGTGGAGTCGTGGTGGAGTGATGGTGGAGTCATGGTGGAGTGATGGTGGAGTGGTGGTAGAGTCATGGTGGAGTGATGGTGGAGTCGTGGTGGAGTTGTGGTGGAGTCTTGGTGGACTCGGGTAGAGTTGTGGTGGAGTCTTGGTGGAGTCGTGGTGGAGTCGTGGTAGAGTTGTGGTGGAGTCTTGGTGGAGTCTTAGTGGAGTGATGGTGGAGTTGTGGTAGAGTCTTGGAGGAGTCATGCTGGAGTGATGGTGGAGTCGTGGTGGAGTCTTAGTGGAGTGATGGTGGAGTCTTGCTGGACTCGTGGTAGAGTTGTGGTGGAGTCTTGGTGGAGTCGTGGTAGAGTCGTGGTAGAGTCTTGGTGGAGTCTTGGTGGAGTCGTGGTGGAGTCGTGTTAGAGTTGTGGTGGAGTCTTAGTGGAGTGATGGTGGAGTGATGGTAGAGTCTTGGTGGAGTCGTGGTAGAGTTGTTGTGGAGTGATGGTGGAGTCGTGGTGGAGTGATGGTGGTGTGATGGTGGAGTCGTGGTGGAGTCTTGGTGGAGTGATGGTGGAGTCGTGGTAGAGTCGTGGTGGAGTCTTAGTGGAGTGATGGTGGAGTCGTGGTAGAGTTATGGTGGAGTCTTAGTGGAGTGATGGTTGAGTCATGGTGGAGTCGTGGTGGAGTGATGGAGGAGTCGTGGTGGAGTCGTGGTAGAGTCGTGGTGGAGTTGTGGTGGAGTGATGGTGGAGTTGTGGTAGAGTCTTGGAGGAGTGATGGTGGAGTCGTGGTGGAGTCTTGGTGGAGTCTTGGTGGAGTCATGGTGGAGTCGTGGTAGAGTTGTGGTGGAGTCTTAGTGGAGTGATGGTGGAGTCATGGTGGAGTGATGGTGGAGTCGTGGTAGAGTCATGGTGGAGTGATGGTGGAGTCGTGGTGGAGTTGTGGTGGAGTCATGGTGGAGTCTTAGTGGAGTCTTAGTGGAGTGATGGTGGAGTCGTGGTAGAGTCGTGGTGGAGTGATGGTGGAGTCGTGGTGGACTCTTAGTGGAGTGATGGTGGAGTCGTGGTGGAGTCTTGGTGGAGTCGTGGTAGAGTTGTGGTGGAGTCTTAGTGGAGTGATGGTGGAGTCATGATGGAGTCTTAGTGGAGTGATGGTGGAGTCTTGGTGGACTCGTGGTAGAGTTGTGGTGGAGTCGTGGTGGAGTCGTGGTAGAGTTGTGGTGGAGTCTTGGTGGAGTGATGGTGGAGTCGTGGTGAAGTGATGGTGGAGTCGTGGCGGACTCGTGGTGGAGTCGTGGTAGAGTCTTGGTGGAGTCGTGGTGGAGTCGTGGTAGAGTTGTGGTGGAGTTGTGGTGGAGTCTTAGTGGAGTGATGGTGGAGTGATGGTAGAGTCTTGGTGGGGTCGTGGTAGAGTCGTGGTGGAGTGATGGTGGACTCGTGGTGGAGTGATGGTGGAGTCGTGGTGGAGTGATGGTGGAGTGATGGTGGAGTCGTGGTGGAGTCTTAGTGGAGTGATGGTGGAGTCGTGGTAGAGTCGTGGTGGAGTCTTAGTGGAGTGATGGTGGAGTCGTGGTGGAGTCGTGGTAGAGTTGTGGTGGAGTTGTGGTGGAGTCTTAGTGGAGTGATGGTGGAGTTGTGGTAGAGTCGTGGTGGAGTGATGGTGGAGTCGTGGTGGAGTCTTAGTGGAGTGATGGTGGAGTCGTGGTAGAGTTGTGGTGGAGTTGTGGTGGAGTCTTAGTGGAGTGATGGTGGAGTTGTGGTAGAGTTGTGGTGGAGTCTTGGTGGAGTCTTAGTGGAGTGATGGTGGAGTTGTGGTAGAGTCTTGGAGGAGTCATGCTGGAGTGATGGTGCAGTCGTGGTGGAGTCTTAGTGGAGTGATGGTGGAGTCTTGCTGGACTCGTGGTAGAGTTGTGGTGGAGTCTTGGTGGAGTCGTGGTAGAGTCGTGGTAGAGTCTTGGTGGAGTCTTGGTGGGGTCGTGGTGGAGTCGTGTTAGAGTTGTGGTGGAGTCTTAGTGGAGTGATGGTGGAGTGATGGTAGAGTCTTGGTGGAGTCGTGGTAGAGTCGTCGTGGAGTGATGGTGGAGTCGTGGTGGAGTGATGGTGGTGTGATGGTGGAGTCGTGGTGGAGTGATGGAGGAGTCGTGGTGGAGTCTTAGTGGAGTGATGGTGGAGTCGTGGTAGAGTTGTGGTGGAGTCTTAGTGGAGTGATGGTTGAGTCGTGGTGGAGTTGTGGTGGAGTGATGGAGGAGTCGTGGTGGAGTTGTGGTAGAGTCGTGGTGGAGTTGTGGTGGAGTCGTGGTAGAGTTGTGGTGGAGTCTTAGTGGAGTCATGGTGGAGTCGTGGTGGAGTCGTGGTGGAGTGATGGTGGAGTCATGGTGGAGTGATGGTGGAGTCGTGGTAGAGTCATGGTGGAGTGATGGTGGAGTCGTGGTGGAGTTGTGGTGGAGTCTTGGTGCACTCGGGTAGAGTTGTGGTGGAGTCTTGGTGGAGTCGTGGTGGAGTCGTGGTAGAGTTGTGGTGGAGTCTTGGTGGAGTCTTAGTGGAGTGATGGTGGAGTTGTGGTAGAGTCTTGGAGGAGTCATGCTGGAGTGATGGTGGAGTCGTGGTGGAGTCTTAGTGGAGTGATGGTGGAGTCTTGCTGGACTCGTGGTAGAGTTGTGGTGGAGTCTTGGTGGAGTCGTGGTAGAGTCGTGGTAGAGTCTTGGTGGAGTCGTGGTGGAGTCGTGTTAGAGTTGTGGTGGAGTCTTAGTGGAGTGATGGTAGAGTCTTGGTGGAGTCGTGGTAGAGTTGTCATGGAGTGATGGTGGAGTCGTGGCGGAGTTGTGGTGGAGTGATGGTGGAGCTGTGGTAGAGTCTTGGAGGAGTGATGGTGGAGTCGTGGTGGAGTCTTGGTGGAGTCATGGTGGAGTCGTGGTAGAGTTGTGGTGGAGTCTTAGTGGAGTGATGGTGGAGTCGTGGTGGAGTCGTGGTGGAGTGATGGTGGAGTCATTGTGGAGTGATGGTGGAGTCGTGGTAGAGTCATGGTGGAGTGATGGTGGAGTCGTGGTGGAGTTGTGGTGGAGTCATGGTGGAGTCTTAGTGGAGTGATGGTGGAGTCTTGGTGGACTCGTGGTAGAGTTGTGGTGGAGTCGTGGTAGAGTTGTGGTGGAGTCTTGGTGGAGTCGTGGTAGAGTTGTGGTGGAGTTGTGCTGGAGTCTTAGTGGAGTGATCGTGGAGTGATGGTAGAGTCTTGGTGGGGTCGTGGTAGAGTCGTGGTGGAGTGATGGTGGACTCGTGGTGGAGTGATGGTGGAGTCGTGGTGGAGTGATGGTGGAGTGATGTTGGAGTCGTGGTGGAGTCTTAGTGGAGTGATGGTGGAGTCTTGGTGGAGTCGTGGTGGAGTGATGGTGGAGTCGTGGTGGAGTGATGGTGGAGTGATGGTGGAGTCGTGGTGGAGTCTTGGTGGAGTGATGGTGGAGTCGTGGTGGAGTCTTAGTGGAGTGATGGTGGAGTCGTGGTGGAGTCATGGTAGAGTTGTGGTGGAGTCTTAGTGGAGTGATGGTGGAGTTGTGGTAGAGTCGTGGTGGAGTGATGGTGGAGTCGTGGTGGAGTCTTAGTGGAGTGATGGTGGAGTCGTGGTAGAGTTGTGGTGGAGTCTTAGTGGAGTGATGGTGGAGTTGTGGTAGAGTCTTGGAGGAGTCATTCTGGAGTGATGGTGGAGTCGTGGTGGAGTCTTAGAGGAGTGATGGTGGAGTCTTGCTGGATTCGTGGTAGAGTTGTGGTGGAGTTTTGGTGGAGTCGTGGTGGAGTCGTGGTAGAGTCTTGGTGGACTCTTGGTGGAGTCGTGGTGGAGTCGTGGTAGAGTTGTGGTGGAGTTGTGGTGGAGTCGCGGTGGAGTCGTGGTGGAGTTGTGGTGGAGTCTTAGTGGAGTGATGGTGGAGTCATGGTAGAGTCTTGGTGGAGTTGTGGTGGAGTCCTGGTGGAGTGATGGTGGAGTGATGGTAGAGTCTTGGTAGAGTCTTGGTGGAGTGATGGTGGAGTGATGGTGGAGTCGTGGTGGAGTCTTAGTGGAGTCTTAGTGGAGTGATGGTGGAGTCGTGGTGGAGTGATGGTGGAGTCGTGGTAGAGTCGGGGTGGAGTCTTGGTGGAGTTGTGGTGGAGTGATGGTGGAGTCATGGTGGAGTCTTGGTGGAGTCATGATGGAGTGACGGTGGAGTCGTGGTAGAGTCGGGGTGGAGTCTTGGTGGAGTCTTGGTGGAGTGATGGTGGAGTCGTGGCAGAGTCGTGGTAGAGTCGGGGTGGAGTCTTGGTGGAGTCTTGGTGGAGTCGTGGTGGAGTGATGGTGGAGTCGTGGTAGAGTTGGGGTGGATACTTGGTGGACTCGTGGTGGAGTCTTGGTGGAGTCATGGTGGAGTGATGGTGGAGTCATGGTAGAGTCGTGGTGGAGTCTTGGTGGAGTCGTGGTGGAGTGATGGTGGAGTCGTGGTAGAGCCGGGGTGGAGCCTTGGTGGAGTTGTGGTGGAGTCGTGGTGGAGTGATGGTGGAGTCGTGGTAGAGTTGGGGTGGAGTGATGGTGGAGTCGTGGTGGAGTCTTAGTGGAGTCGTCATCATCATCATCATCATCATCATCATCATCATCACATTCATCATCATCATCATCATCACCTTCATCATCATCATCATCACATTCATCATCATCACATTCATCATCATCATCATCATCACCTTCATCATCATCATCATCACCTTCATCATCATCGTCATCATCATCATCATCATCACCTTCATCATCATCATCATCACCTTCATCATCATCGTCATCATCACCTTCATCATCATCACCATCATCACCATCATCACCTTCATCATCATCATCATCATCATCACATTCATCATCATCATCACCTTCATCATCATCATCATCATCATCATCACCTTCATCGTCATCATCATCATCACCATCACCATCATCATCACCTTCATCATCATCATCATCATCATCACCTTCATCATCATCATCATCATCATCATCACCATCATCACCTTCATCATCATCATCACCATCATCACCTTCATCATCATCATCATCATCATCTTCGTCTCTTTGTTTGGATCATCGTTTGTTCACCTGAGTTTTGAGGAAAGTTCAGAAGTTTCTCTCGTGAGTTCATCGCTCATCTATCTTCTTCTTCTTCTTCTTCTTCTTCTTCTTCCTCATTAAAGCGTAGCTTCCTGACCTCGTTGGATGTGAACATGACCTCAGCTGAACACACACCAACCCTCCTCTGATATTTAACACGTTGTATTGATCTGTGTGTGTGTGTGTGAATATATTATTGACCTGCAGAGTTCAGTGTGTCAAACGCTGCCTCCTCCTCGGCTCTTAAACTTTCAGCTCGTTTGTGTAAACTGCTTCATTAAGAGTTGACCTCTGACCTCAGCCAGGTGAGCCAACACACAGATACAAACAGGAAGTTCTGCTGTCGATGGAATAATTTACCTGATGCAGATTCCTCCAGGTGCGGCGGACCCACAGTTCAATAAAACATATACTAATTAACAGCTGACCTTTGACCTCCAGAGATTGCTCAGCTGTTTACCTCCTCATCATGAGAGCCAATCAGTGAGCTTCATTTACATCTGCACAGTGCTGCATGTGAGCTAACGAGACAGTACAATCATGTGATCACTCGTCATCTCTGATCTGGACCTGGATCATTAAACACTGGGATCAGAACCAGAACCAGACTGAATCTAGACCAGGAGCAAAACACTCGAGCCCAATGGAGCCCGGTTTGATAACCCGGTTAGGGTTAAAAGACTTTGGTCCTGAACTTGCTGTCAGTCTCAACCGCTAAGACTGAGAATCTTTCTCTGGAGGCCTCGTTTGGGTCCGCGGGCCGCTGTTTGCTCCCCGCTCACTGACTGACACGTTTAAAGTGTGAAAATAATTCATCCTTTCATCGTCTGTTGATGTTTTTCACATTGTGATAAAAAATATGGAAAGTCATCAGTGTTTAATTAACAACACGTTACCCTGGAGACCGCCCCCCAACACACACACACACACACACAACACACACACACACACACACACAATACACACACATACACACACACACACACAGTCAGTCACAGTCAGTTTTTAATTACTTCTGTATTTACTTCAACACAAACTGCAGATTCAACAGATTTAAGACAGACAGACAGACAGACAGACAGATAGGCAGACAGGCAGGCAGGCAGACAGACAGACAGACAGACAGGCAGACAGGCAGGCAGGCAGGCAGGCAGGCAGGCAGATAGACAGACAGACAGACAGAGGATCATCCTGCAGCAGAATTCCCTTCAGAGGTTTATAATCTGATGTGTTGGCTCCAAACCTCCAACATCCCTCTGAACATGAAGATTAACTCCAGCAGGACAGTCATTGTAAGTAGGTTACACACACACACACACACACACACACACACACTTTATATATCGAGTAAGTCCTCACTTTACAGACGCGTCCTCACTTTACAGACAAGTCTTCACTTTACAGACAAGTCTTCACTTTACAGACGCATCCTCACTTTACAGACGCGTCCTCACTTTATAGACGCGTCCTCACTTTACAGACAAGTCTTCACTTTACAGACAAGTCTTCACTTTACAGACAAGTCTTCACTTTACAGACGCGTCCTCACTTTACAGACAAGTCCTCACTTTACAGACAAGTCTTCACTTTACAGACGCGTCCTCACTTTACAGACGCGTCCTCACTATACAGACAAGTCTTCACTTTACAGACGCGTCCTCACTTTACAGACGCGTCTTCACTTTACAGGCAAGTCTTCACTTTATAGACATGTCCTCACTTTACAGACAAGTCTTCACTTTACAGACGCGTCCTCACTTTACAGACGCGTCCTCACTTTACAGACGCATCCTCACTTTACAGACGTGTCCTCACTTTACAGACGCATCCTCACTTTACAGACAAGTCCTCACTTTACAGACAAGTCTTCACTTTACAGATGCGTCCTCACTTTACAGACGCGTCCTCACTTTACAGACAAGTCTTCACTTTATAGACATGTCCTCACTTTACAGACAAGTCTTCACTTTACAGACGCGTCCTCACTTTACAGACGCGTCCTCACTTTACAGACAAGTCTTCACTTTATAGACATGTCCTCACTTTACAGACGTGTCTTCACTTTACAGACGCATCCTCACTTTACAGACGTGTCCTCACTTTACAGACAAGTCTTCAGTTTATAGACACGTCTTCACTTTACAAACAAGTCTTCACTTTACAGACGCGTCCTCACTTTACAGACAAGTCTTCACTTTACAGACGCATCCTCACTTTACAGACGTGTCCTCACTTTACAGACAAATCTTCACTTTATAGACGCGTCCTCACTTTACAGACGTGTCCTCACTTTACAGACAAATCTTCACTTTATAGACGCGTCTTCACTTTATAGACGCGTCTTCACTTTACAGACAAGTCTTCACTTTATAGACGCGTCTTCACTTTATAGACGCGTCCTCACTTTACAGACGTGTCCTCACTTTACAGACGTGTCCTCACTTTACAGACAAATCTTCACTTTATAGACGCGTCTTCACTTTATAGACGCATCCTCACTTTACAGACAAGTCTTCACTTTATAGACGCGTCTTCACTTTATAGACGCGTCCTCACTTTACAGACAAGTCTTCACTTTACAGACGCGTCTTCACTTTATAGACACGTCCTCACTTTACAGACAAGTCTTCACTTTACAGACGCGTCCTCTACTGTGTGTGTATCTATGTATATGTGTTGTGTGTGTGTTTACATGTGTGTACATATGTGTGTGTGTGTTGTGTGTGTGTGTGTGTGTGTGTGTGTGTGTGTTGCAGCAGTGCCATCCCTCGGCTCCTCTTTGTGCTCTCTGATAAACATACTCTGGATCAGTTCCAGCTTCTTGAAGCTCTTTGTTCTTTGTTCTGACGTTCTGGACTCAAACTGATCTCAGTCCCTCAGCTCAAAACACTTCCAGGATTCCTCAGGTTCCTGCAGATTATTCCAGGACCTCTGATGTCTTTTCAAGGTGAAGTGGCTGAAGCCAGAAACCAATGAATCAAAAAGATCTGACGAGACAAGAACTATATAAATGTAACAAATGCCGGATCGTACCATGCAGATGATTTAAATTTAAAAAGCACTAATTTAAATTGATGTTGTCTTATTTCTATTTGTTCATCTACATATCTTTATTTATATATCTAATAATTATATTTCTACTTATTGATTCAGTGAACAATGTTTTCATTTCTTCAGACAGATTCTAACCAGAAAAGATTATCTGTAGTTTTTGTTTGATTTTATTGTTTTTCTAATGTTTTCTGATGTTTTCTTTTGTTTTCTATTGTTTTGGGTTTTGTGACTTCATGTTTAGTTTTTATGTTCAGCTGCTGATTTTATTGAACTATAAATAAATATTTTTGTCATATTATGTGTAATGCTTTGCAGTATTTGTTGTCGAGCTTCTTGTAGTTTGATTCATTTTGTAGTTTTTTGTCATATTTTGCAGCTTTCTTTCATTTTTCAGGATTTTCTGTTTGAATGTTTCATCTCTGATTCGCTAACTCTGTGTCACCGTGGCAACAGATTTACATTCAGTCCCTCAGCGGGACGTCCGAGGTTGACATGACATGACCCTCAGAGAGAGAGAGAGAGAGTGGAATCTCTTTATTTTACTCTGAAAAAAACGTCTAAAAAACCTTTTGTTAACGTGAAAACGTCTCCCTTATTATTATTATTAATATTATTATTGGTAGTTGTGTAGATTTTAGGTTTATGTTGGACCAGCGAGCATCACTCTGACAGAGAGAGAGAGAGAGGTTTGCCT
This sequence comes from Argyrosomus japonicus, assembly GCA_015710095.1. Classification (NCBI taxonomy): domain Eukaryota; kingdom Metazoa; phylum Chordata; class Actinopteri; family Sciaenidae; genus Argyrosomus; species Argyrosomus japonicus. Next base: position 209,665 of record JADEYK010001970.1, on the reverse strand, counting down.
GTTGTGCCTGAGAGGACGAGCTCTGGGGAAACACAGATCATGTGTGGAACCACAGCTCCACCTGCAGGATGAGTGAAGAACTACAGCTGACAGACATGAAGACTGATCAATGATCATTCATCGACCAATCAGACGTCAGAGTTCAGCCTGTGGACTGACAGGAACCGGACAGGATCAGATGTCTCCCATCTTAAAGAGCTCATAGGACCCTGTTACCCCACTGCGCTCACAGAATGGAGGGCTGCTTGTGGCTCCCTGTGGCTCCTCGTGGTTCCTTGTGGCTCCTCGTGGTTGCTCGTGACTGCTTGTGGCTGCTCGTGGTTGCTCGTAGCTCCCTGTGGTTCCTCGTGGCTCCCTGTGGTTCCTCATGGCTCCCTGTGGTTCCTTGTGGCTCCTCGTAGCTCCCTGTGGTTCCTCGTGGTTCCTTGTGGCTCCTCGTAGCTCCCTGTGGTTCTTCGTGGTTCCTCGTGGCTCGCTGTGGTTCCTCGTGGCTCCTCATGGCTCCCTGTGGTTCCTCGTGGCTCCTCATGGCTCCCTGTGGTTCCTCGTGGCTCCTTGTAGCTCCCTGTGGTTCCTCGTGGCTCCTCGTGGTTGCTTGTGGCTGCTTGTGGCTGCTCGTGGTTGCTCGTAGCTCCCTGTGGTTCCCTGTGGTTCCTCGTGGCTCCTCGTAGCTCCCTGTGGTTCCTTGTAGTTCCTCGTGGCTCCCTGTGGTTCCTCTTAGCTCCCTGTGGTTCCTCGTGGCTCCTCGTGGTTGCTTGTGGCTGCTTGTGGCTGCTTGTGGCTGCTCGTGGTTGCTCGTAGCTCCCTGTGGTTCCCTGTGGTTCCTTGTGGCTCCTCGTAGCTCCCTGTGGTTCCTCGTGGCTCCTCGTAGCTCCCTGTGGTTCCTCGTGGTTCCTCGTAGCTCTCTGTGGTTCCTCGTGGTTCCTCGTGGCTCCTTGTGGCTTGCTGTGGTTCCTCGTGGCTCCTCATGGATCCCTGTGGTTCCTCGCGGCTCCTCATGGCTCCCTGTGGTTTCTCGTGGCTCCTTGTAGCTCCCTGTGGTTCCTCGTGGCTCCCTGTGGTTCCTCGTGGCTCCTCATGGCTCCCTGTGGTTCCTCGTGGCTCCTTGTAGCTCCCTGTGGTTCCTCGTGGCTCCCTGTGGTTCCTTGTGGTTCCTCGTGGCTCCTCATGACTCCCTGTGGTTCCTCGTGGCTCCTCGTAGCTCCCTGTGGCTCCTTGTGGCTCCCTGTGGTTCCTCATGGTTCCTATATTCTCCAAAATAGAACAAGATCCAGATGCTTTAGCTATCGAGCTCCTCTCCTCCAGAACCAGAACTGGGAGCTGGTTCTGGAGCTCAGTTTGTGAGTGTTTTGACTGATGTGTTTCTGCAGCTCTGTGTGGGCGGGCCGTCTGACCTCTGACCCCGCCTCCAGCTGATGACCTCACACTGTAATAGAAACTTCACAGCTCACAGAGTCTGCTGACACACACACACACACACACGCACACACACACACACACACACACACTGTGGTGGTCTACATGTCAGGCTCTAGTTGGTTGCAGGGTAATCAATCATAGAGCTGTCAGACCTGTCAATCACAGTGACACACACACACACACACACACACACACACACACACATGTTTTGGTTCTGGTCCAGACGCTCTCAGTCTGTTAGCTGCTGTTAGCTGCTGTTAGCTTTCCTTGTTGTTGTGTGATGACCCTCCACCTGTCCACCAGGTGTCCTTTGTGCTGATTGGATGATCATCAGCTGATCTCCGTGACGCTTCTGGAACTGTAGCTGCTGTTAGTTAGCTTAGCTAGTTAGCCATACAGCTAGCTGTTTCTGCCCAGACTGCGAGTTAGCGTGCATTCACAGGATCAGGTGTTGTCTGGTGGTGGGGATGAGTGGGGCGTAGGTGTGTTTCTGTGGGCGTGTCTATACCTGCTGAATGTAACCTCTGTGAAACAATCAGGAAATAACTTTTTATTTTTCTGATTAATAACAGCTTTATCGAGGCCGGCGCTCGCTCTCTGTGTTGTTACTCTGTGTCACAGTTTTGAGTTTGTTTTATTTTGTAGTTACAGTTTCAGTTTGTTTCTGTGTTTCCTGTTTTATTTTGTAGTTCTGTCTTGTCTTTTTCTACTTCCTGTCGTTTCCCGCCCTTTTTGATTTTGCACCTGCCCCTGATTTGTTTCACCTTTGTCTGATTAGTCCTGTCTATTTAGTTCCTGTGTTTCCTTTGTTCCCTTGTCTGTCTGTTGATTGTGTCATGGTGCCTTGTGGTTTTGTGAGTTCATGTCAGTTTCCGGTTGTCTTGGTCCTGGGTGTTCTTGGTATCTCTGTGTATCTTCCCTGTTTTTTTTGTCTAAAGATTATTTGCCTTTTATTCCTGAGTTTTTGCCTGGACTGCCAGTCGCCTTTTTGTTATTAAAATAAGTTTGTCTGACTCCCTGCATTTGGGTCCTTTTCCTGCACCTCCCCACCCCCCCCCCCCCGTGACACTATGTCTCTCTACCAAAGCGCTCTCTCTCTCTCTCTCTCTCTCTCTCTATAGTCTCAGAGACAGTCTCAGAGACATTTCAGGCTGTCTGTGGAGGTTTGATCGATCTGAGTGTCTGATTGGCTTGCAGAGCATGACGTCGGGCTCCCTTTTCCCCAAAGTTGGATCTGGATCAACGTCTCTCCCTCACGCCTGCATTGCGGACTGCCGGTGCAGAAACAGACGACCCTCCACTGTTTGTACCAGAGCGGCTGATCAGTGACAGGAGGCCTCCCATTGGTCAGTTCATGAGTGATGTCAGAGAGAGAGTTTCTTTAAACTCCTGTGACACACACACACACACACACAGACACACACACATAGACACACACTATGGGGGGCATTTTATGCCAGCACACTATACTAAAACGCCTTAACCGCGTCGCCTACGCCTGCATAAAGACTGAAAAATACGCGTGCGATACGCGTGCGTACAGGCACAGTGTCACAACAGGTGGTGAGATAGTAACGAAATTACGACTCAATATTTAATGAGAGTGTATTCTTATTTTTATTCATGTATTTTAATTTTACAATTCCGGCCAGCAGACCGGAAGACCCACTGCCCAAATCTCAATTTTTTTTCCGTCTGAGGTTTTCTTTTAATTAGCCTATGTAGGCTATTTAATATTTCCCAACACAAAAACATGAAAGTGTCTTTGACAGATCAAAATACCATAGCTTAATGTTAAGGCCATTCTATTAAATCATTTCTCTCTAGAAAATAAATGTTTTTCTCAGGTTTTGATAGCGGAAGAAAGGGGATGAGGTGTGTCTGACTACTAGCTATTTTTACAGAATATATCAAATATCTGCACAGCCAACCATTACATTGTACCTAGATCTGTGTTAGGAAAAAGTAAAGATGTTGCTTTATTTCTGCTTTATGGAACGATATTAGGCTACTACCCAGACAACAAATTTGGTCTTGCCGACGTCGGGGCAACGGGTGCCTGCCCTACATAGCTAAGATTTATTGTGGAGATCGGTAACTAATCGGCAAGACGTCGGGGAGACGGCCAACCATGAGCCAGTGTTAACCCGACATATGACCTATGTGGCTCAATCCCACTAGAGCTAGGAAAGCACTCAGACGCCTTGCTCTCCCATTGACTTAACACTGGAACTGGCTACAGCTGATTTTCGAGACATCTGAATGCTTTTCGCTGCTCCAGCAGGATCCCACCGTTATATGGTCTTATTGTTTAGGCTACATCAAAATCTTAGCCTTATGTAACACCTCCCGGGCACGGGGCCGTGTAAACAGTGAAAGTACCCTATAGTAGGATAAATGAAACAATAAAAACCAACCAGCCAGCCGTTTAGTTCAGTTGCTCTCATCAGAATGAGAGAACGGGACCGCTCACGCACATAAACACAATCTACGCAGCGCGTGTGGTCTCACACTGCCCTCTGCTGGCTTCCAACGCCATACTGCACCTAGTTCTGGAAAATGTTATGCTGATGTCAAACCAAATATTCCCCTGAAATACTAAACTTGAAACAAAAATGCGATCATACATTTTGTTGTATGTCACACTTAGCTATGTTTCACCAATGAAGAGACTGATGGTTCAGTGTCACACAACTTCATTTTATTTATTTAAAAAATAATTTAAAATAAAATCAGGAACAGAAACCAAAGAGCCGGTGTGCCAAAGCAGCAGCAACAGGGCGTGGGGCCGGTGGCGCACCGGGGAAAATGAAATTTTCTAGTTATGAGTTATACTGTAGGTGTTCACACGCTATAGGCGTTAACGCGTGTGTCACTATTGTACTAACGCCAATGCTTCAGACGCCTTAACGTGTGCACGTGTGACTGAAATAGCCTAAACTGTCACATCGGTCTCTCTTGGTAATACATGGACTGACAGACTGCTTGAATTGTGAAGCGAAGCAGCTGTTAAACTCAAAATTCGTCATCATAAAGTAAATAATTATTTGTACATTGAGACGAGCGTGCGCACAGGCGTCCGCTGCGTTCGCACGTGGCACAGCACGAATGACCCCTCGCTATTTGATTTCCACAAACACTACACAGTGTGTGTCTGTACGCTCATGTAGAATTGTACTTAACAGTCACGCGTGGTCTTCATGTCACGTATTTGAGGCGCAGTTCACCCGTCACGCACCCGTCACGTACGTGACGCCCGTCTGTCCATTGAAAGTGAATGGAATTTACATGCGCATGGAGGTTTGATGTCATCGCATAGGCGCTGTACACGTGGTTAGTATAGTGTGCTGGCATAAAATGCCCCCCATATGTGTGTGTGTGTGTGTGTGTGTGTTAAGGCTGTCAGTTTTTATTCAATATTCGAACATGGGTTCGAACGAGGGGTGAAAAGTTCGTATTCGAATTGTAATTACTCATTCGAAATGTAAGCTTTAATCTCCTTAAGCGCATCAGACCATTTGAAGTAGTTTGCATTGTATTCCGGTAGAGGGCGCTACTGTCATATTGACCTATTATAGGGGCCCCTCTTTCTTAACCGTGCTCTTGACCTGCAGCCTCTCTGCGGTAAAGGAACGTTAAGCGAACTTGCTGGGGGGGTCGAACATATTCGAACAATGACGTTTATTTTTAGATTCGTTCGAACTTGATTTCTTTTTAAAGTGACAGCACTACTGTGTGTTAGGGCTGGGCGTATCGATCTAAATATCGATAGTATCGATACCAAGGTGAGTATCAGTATCGGATCGATACTAGCGTGATGAGATCGATACTTATGTTGCCGTTTTTCGTCTATACGTCGCGAATTTCCTCAGAGTTCATGCGAGCGCAGCTTGTCTCCAAATGTGTCTGCAAACAGCGCACCTCTCTCTCTCTCTCTCTCTCTCACACACACACACACACAGACACACACACACACACACTTTGCCCCTCCCCCTCCCTGCTCTGCCGGAGAGCGGAGAGTCAGAGCACTGAAAGAAGCCCGTGATGGCGGCGAGAAAGAGATGCGCTGTGTGAACTTTATTCACTCCAGCTGATAAAGACTAATATTGACCACATGTGATGTGTGCATTAAAGTCATTCGGCACTGTGGTAACACCACCAATTTACACAAAGACATAAAAACAGTTCACCCTCAAGAGAACATGGAGCTGCAGAAAAAGTTGAGGAAGGAGGGGGGGTCCCCAAACCCAGGCCAGACCCCCAACACAGAGACAGAGGTCTCTGGCTGGCAGAGGCTTTTCAGCCAAAAAAACAGGAATATCCAGGTAATCTCCAGCATAAAGTAATGTTTTTCACAGTTTAATTAGTGATCAAAAATGCAATTTTAGCAGAGTGATTAAACTAAAAAAACATTTTGTTTGCCTAAAATCTTTGTCCTGTGTTCTATCATAATCATAATCAACTAAAGGGAAAATCACAAAATGATGAAGTAAAAAGTATCGGTATCGGGATCAGTATCGGCGATACTAGCGCTGTATTTACTTGGTATCGGATCGATACCAAAATCCCCAGTATCGCCCACCCCTACTGTGTGTGTGTCTGTGTGTGTGTGTGTGTGTGAGAGAGAGATTTCGCGGGAGTATAAGCTCTCTCTGATTGGCTCGTTGCGCTCTGACGTCACGTCATTTCAAACGGAGGCAGCGTGAAAAAAGTTTCCGACGTGAGACGTCAAAGAGCCATAAATGAGACTTCCGGTCCAGTGAGAGGACTTTCAAAATAAGATAATAAAAGCTTTATTTTAAATCGTTTTAAGTGTATTTAACGTATTTATTTTGTAATTTATCGCGCTGTTTGTTTGAATTATGTGTAACATTATTCTGTAGCTGTCAGTGAAGCTCATTATATTTCATATAAAGTGAAGACTGTTCATATAAACACATTCTGTGATGAGAACAAATACGACGATGCTTTTAATGTGAAGGACTCGGCTGCTCCGCTACCGGAAGCGTTGCTGTAGTTGCTGTAAACTTGAAGTTGCCGGTCAACAGAAGGTCGGTCAACAACACCAACCGTCAACAGTTCACCTCGTGCATGTCTCCTCTGTGAGCGGGAAACTCACAACTACCGGTCGTAGTTTGAACAAACGGTGGATTCTCCGCTTATGCTAACGAGCTAACAGCTTACAGCTGAAGGTCTGACTTCCGGTCTGTTAGCCTGTTAGCATGCAGTGTGCTAACATCCGGAAGAGGAGTGTGGAGGCGGAAGTGGAGCCATGGAGCTGCAGAGCGGTGAGACACGTGATGATGATGATGATGATGATGATGATGATCAGGGTTGTGTTCACTAGCCTCTGATGTATTTATTGATCATCAGACTCAGTTATATGTTTGCAGCAGCTGAGTAAACAAACAAACACTTTGCTTTGATCACTGACTGCTTCTTTGACCTTTGACCTTTGATTGATCTCGTTTTGTTTTACAAGTACAGTAGTGTGTGTGTGTGTTTGTGTGTTTGTGTGTGTGTGTGTGTGTGTGTGTATACACTACCGTTCAAAAGTTTGGGGTCACTTAGAAAACTCCCTGTTAGTTTAAATGGGACATGTTGCAACATGAATGTAAAATATCCACTGACGAGGTTATAAATAAAGATTTTTAATTGGAATAATAGTTTCCTTCAAACTTTCATCAAAGACTCCTCCATCTGTCAGCTGAAGGTGATCTGAAGAGATTTCCTCCCATGCTTCCTGAAGCAGCGACCACAGGTGGGATTGTCTTGATGGGCCCTTCTTACATAACATACGGTCAAGCTGCTCCACAACAGCTCAACAGGCTGAGATGTGGTGACTGTGCTGACCACTCCATGACAGACAGAATATCAGCTGACTGCTTCTTCAGCGCCAAACTGAGCTGAGCTTTAATCTTCTCTTTTTATTGGCCAGTCTGAGGTGTGGCTTTTTCTCTGCCACTCTGAAGGCCAGCTTCCCTGAGTCTCCTCTTCACTGTTGATGTTCACTCTGGTGTTTAGCAGGTACTATTTAATGAAGCTGCCAGTTAAGGACCTGTGAGTGTCTGTTTCTCAGACTAGATACTCTAATGTTCTTGTCCTCTTGTTCAGTTAGGCACTGAGGTCTCCCACTCCTCTTTCTGTCCTGTTAGAGTCAGTTTGAGCTTCTCTGTGATGTGAGTAGTACACAGCACTGTACGAGATCTTCAGTTTCATTTCTCAGAACAAGAACAGACGGACACGTTTCAGAAGAAGCTTCTTTGTTTCTGGACATGTTGAGCCTGTAATGGAACCCACAGCTGCTGATGCTGCAGACACTCAGCTAGTCTGAAGAAGGCCAGTTTGAACAGTTTTCAGCTCTGCTGCCATGACTGCAGAAGGTGTTGCTAATGTTAGCCATTTAAAATGATGAACTTGGATTTGCAAACACAACATGCAGTCTGAACAGTGATGGCTGCTGATAATGAGCCTCTGTACACCTGTGCAGATATTCCATTACAGATCAGCTGTTAGCAGCTACAATAGTCATTTACACTATTTACAATGTCTACAATGTATTTATGATCAATCTGATGTTTTATGGACAAAAAAATGCTTTTATTTTGAAAACATGGAATTTTCTAAGTGACCCCAAACTTTTGAACGGTACTGTGTGTGTGTGTGTGTGTTCATCAAAATGTGATGAGCAAAATAGACTTTCTGTTTCCCTGCACACACACACACACACACACACACACACGCACGCACACGCACACACACACACACACACACACCTTTGGTAACTGAGTGTTTCTTTGATCTTTGACAAGTACAGTAGCGCGCGCGCGTGTGTGTCTGTGTGTGTGTGTGCGCGTGTGTGCGTGTGTGCGTGTGTGTGTGTGCATGTGTGTGTGTGCATGTGTGTGTGTGCATGTGTGTGTGTGCGTGTGTGTGTGTGTGTGTGTGTGTGTTAGGGCGTGGGGGTCTGAAGGGTAACAGGTGGAAGTTTTTTTCTACAGTGTATTACAGACATATTATCAGATCTGAGGCTGGAAATTTAAAATCTGATAAAAAAAACTGAAATCCTTGTAAAGTTTTGTCAGGCAACAGGCAAAATTATTTTTTATCATTATTCTATGATGTCTATGAAGACAACACTCAGTCTGTCTGACTCTGGTCACCACAGTGTGAGACAGACACCTGCTGTCCTCAAAGACAGACTACTGCAGGACCTGAAGGCCCACACCTGACCTCTGACCTCTGACCTGAGGAGCGAAGACTACATGACACTGATGATGGTGATGAAGATGATGAAGATGTTTTTGTCTGTTTACAGAAGCGAGTGTGTTTGGAGGCGGAGCTCCGACCAGCTGAGTGTCCAATGGAGACGTCCCATACGTTCACGGCGTCCAATCAGCACCAAGAACAGCAGGTGAGTGCAGGTCGTCACGGCAACAAGCAACATCAGATTAGACTGAAAAACAGCAGCTCACAGCAAGGACGATAAAACACTCACTGATATAAATATATGATATAAATATCACAACAGTCCTCACACACTGTTGCCTCCTTCTCCATGGGCTTATGGAACTGCCAATCCGCAGTAAACAAAACCGATTTTATTACTGCTTACACCAACCACCTTTCTCTGGAGCTCCTTGCTCTCACTGAGACTTGGATCAAACCAGAGAACACAGCCACCCAAGCTGCACTCTGAGGGACTGGCCTGCTAATTTCCTACAAATGGAAATTCACTCCGCTGTTCCACCAATTATGACACATTTGAATACCATGCCATTACAGTAACGGCCCCTGTTAAGGCCTACGTTGTTGTCATTTACCGTCCACCAGGCCAACTGGGTGGCTTTACAGACGAGCTAGATACCCTGCTGTCATCCATACCTGATCATGACTGTCCGTTGCTTGTCCTGGGCGACATGAACATCCACTTAGACAGTCCAGACTCTGATAACTTTATGTCATTAATTCATTCCTTTGACCTCCAGCTGGTCCACAGTCCTCCTACTCACAAAGCTGGCAAAAACCTTGACCTGATTCTCACCCGAAACTGTGCCACAGATGCACTGGTGGTAACGCCTCTCCACCTATCAGATCACTTTTTTATCCAGTTTAATGTCACTCTGTCAGAACAACCCTCTGCTCCTCCATCGATAGTTACGTTCCGCCGTAACCTCCGTAACTTATCTCCAACCTACTTCTCCTCTATTGTTGCCTCTGTTCTACCTCCACTTAGCACATTCTCCTCTCTGAAGGCTAATGATGCCACTGAGTCACTCTGCTCTACTCTGAACTCATGTCTTAACAGACTGTGTCCTTTATCTACGAGGCCTGCTCGATCCAACCAGTCCCACCCACGGTTGAATGATACCCTCCCAAATATGATATGATACCCAAACTAGCCGATGATCTCAAAAGCTACCAGACACTCTTATCCTCCTTCTCAACCAGCGTCACTGCTGCAAAGACTGCTTTTTACAATGACAAAGTCAACAGTGTCACTGACACCCGGAAACTTTTCTCCACCTTCAAATTACTACTCAACCCTCCGCCTCCTCCACCTCCTACTAGCCTTACCACTGATACCTTTGCATCATTCTTTACAGGCAAAGTTGCAGCAATCAGCAGCCAATTCTCTGACCAGCTTACTCCCTACCTGACTCCTAACACTGTAACATGTAGCAGTCCTACTACATGTCTCTCTGTATCTCAGCTGGGTGGCACTGAATCAGCTACTGCACTTTCACAACCTAGCACAGTTGCTTGCACTTCTTTTTCTGGCTTTACACCCCTCTCTGAGAGTGAGGTATCCAAACTGTTGACATGTAGCCGTCCTACTACATGCTCGTTGGACCCTATACCAACAAACCTTCTTCAATCCATTAGCCCAACCAACAAGGCACTTATCACACGTGATAAATGCATTTTTCCCACTGCATTCAAAGCTCAAGTAACGCCTCTACTCAAGAAACTCTCTCTCAACCCTGCTCAGGCCGAGAACTATCGTCCTGTCTCACTTCTTCCTTTTTTATCCAAAACTATTGAACGGGCGGTCGCTAAACAACTCTCAGAATTCCTCCTACAGAACAATCTTCTTGATCCAAATCAATCTGTTTTCAAGAGCGGTCACTCGACTGAAACTGCTCTGTTGTCTGTGACAGAAGCCTGAAAAGAAGCAAGAGCAGCAGCACAGTCCTCTGTCCTCATTCTGCTTGACTTATCAGCTGCCTTTGACACAGTTAACCATAGCATCCTCCTCTCTATTCTCTCTAACATGGGCATCTCTGGCTTGGCTCTTTCCTGGTTTGAATCCTACCTGACAGGACGCTCATTCAGTGTATCCTGGCTTGGACAGTTGTCCACTTCGCATCACCTCACCACAGGGGTCCCCCAGGGCTCAGTGCTGGGCCCCCTTCTATTTGCTATCTACAACATATCTATCGCAACACGTCACTCAACTCCTGACACAAGCTGTGGTCATCTCAAGACTAGACTACTGTAATGCCCTCCTGACGGGCCTCCCAGCCTGCACAGTGAAACCTCTTCAGATGATCCAGAACGCGGCGGCGCGCCTGGTCTACAACCAACCCAAAAGGTCACATGTCACCCCGCTGCTCATCGAGCTCCACTGGCTACCTGTTGCAGCCCGCATTAAATTCAAAGCGCTAATGCTCGCCTACAAAGTTGTCTCCGATACTGCACCTACCTACCTGAACGCCCTGGTACAGGCATATGTTACTTTACAACCGCTGTGCTCCTCCAATGAGCGACACCTGGCTCTGCCACCTGTTTGTTCAAGGCAATCCAAACTTTTTTCGTCTGTTGTTCCCCGTTGGTGGAACGCACTACCGGTTCCTACCAGAGCAGGGGCGTCCCTCTCTACCTTTAAAAATCTCCTGAAGACCTCCAGCTCTTCAGAGAGGACCTTCTCTCCTAGCACTAACTACAACTGGACATGAGAAAGCTACCCCTTGCACTAACGCTTTCTTATCGCACTGTACCTTGATTGTTCTCTTCTCTGTAAGTCACTTTGGATAAAAGCGTCTGCTAAATGACTAAATGTAAATGTAAATGTAAATTTGGTATTACCCTAGAGGGAGCTCTGGGGGATCAAGGTGTGTGTTACCTGTCAGGAAAGGTGTATGCGAGGCCCCCTGGTGGTCTTTGTGTGTTATGTCTGTGCAGCACTGCATTGATGATGAAGATCAGATCATATTACATATTAGTGCTGGAGGCACAAACCTACAGTCTGAAGAGAAACCTCCTGAGATCTGCAAAGACTGAAAAGACTTTTTAAATGTTTAAATGTCTTTAAACTCTGTTGATGCATTTTGCTCCCTCTGCACACCTTCATGGTAAAAATGTCTCATTGACTTCCATTCAAACCACATTTATTAATCTCACCGTCATTACACTATCAAACCATGTGTGTGTGTGTGTGTGAGTGTGTGAGTGTGTGTGTTCATGTTCAGCTGCATAAACACACTAACAGTCTGCCTGTCTGCCTGCCTGCCTGCCTGCCTGCCTGTCTGTCTGCCTTCTGCGGCTCCTCCTCACTTCAGCAGAGATCTCTGTATGCTAACACTGCTAATGCTAACAGCTGTTAGCCGTGTCATCTGATCTGTGTGTGTTGTTTGTGTTCAGTTGCCGTGGTAATGTGTCGATGTGTTTGTGTTGTTCAGGTTAGTGCGGTCTGGCCCAGACCGGCTCTGACCCGCTGTCCCAGGTGTCTTGGAGGAGAACCGGTAAGTTACATAATCATCAGAGCAGCCAATCAGAGACCAGGGTTCATCCTCCAGGTGTACAGACAGGTGCACAGACAGACACGTGCACTGACAGACAGACAGGTGCACAGACAGACAGACAGAGAGACAAACAGGTGTACAGACAGACAGTCAGACAGACAGACAGGTGCACAGACAGACAGACAAACAGGTGTACAGACAGACAGACAGACAGACAAACAGGTGTACAGACAGACAGACAGACAGACAGACAAACAGATGTACAGACAGACAGACAGACAGGTGAGCAACCATTCTCACTGTTTCCTGTTTGACAGGGTCACTTCAACCACATCATGGGCCACTGAGGAGGAGGTGAAAGAGGAGGAGAAGAAGAAGAAGAAGAAGAAGAAGAAGAAGAAGAAGAAGAAGAAGAAGAAGAAGAAGAAGAAGAAGGCCTCTGAACCTTGTGACCCCTTCAGGGACCTCCTGCTCGTCCTTCACAAACTGTCACAGACCGCTGCTGTATGATGTCATCATGACCTCACCACTCGAAGGACCAATCAGGAGCTCTCCTGTCATGATTTTTATATTCCTGCTGACTCGCTATTTCCTCACTCCGTCGTCATGGAGACGATGGTGGTGTGTTTAAGGACTGACGAGCATTCGTAACTTCCAGATTTTAATAAATGTCCTGCTGCCTCAGACATCCTTGAACGCACCACGTGCAACAAGGAATGTATCAATGATTAGCCCTGCCCCTCAGCCGCCCTCCTCCTGACGTCTGATTGGTTCACAGGTTGAGAGGCGTTCACTGTCTAAAGGGCTACTCCATTTTAAAGCTCTGCCCACACAGGTGATGTCACTGCTCTCCTCTGAGCATGAGCAGAAGTCACCTGTCAGGTGGGCAGGCATCGGCGTTCCAGATTTCAAAATAAAATCATGAAACATGAAAAAAAAAAAGTTTTAATTTGAAAATCTGAAGTCACGTGACTGAACGGATCAAACGGATCACAGGAAGTGAATTTTCAAAATAAAAGGGATGTTTGTAGATTTTTATATTTGTTTTTTTATTAATCTATTTTTGATGACATTTCCTGTTTGTACTGATTTCAAAATAAAATCCTTGACTGAAATCTGTTTCTTGAAAAACTTTATTGACAAACAAAGATCTGTAAACAAAGTGTGACATCACTGACTCCTCCCTCTCGTGGTCCCGCCCTTCTCAGCTGTCAATCACTCGGTCAGGTGAGGTCTGGCTCTCTTGGCTGCAGGAGCGTCACCTGTTCAGGTAAACACAGTAAGTGATCAGGATCTTTGATCACTGATTGGTCGATCGATCGATGATCAAGCTGAACCCACCCTCTGTGGGCGGAGCTTCCTGCTGCTCGCCGCCACTCTTCGTAGTGTAGATGATCCCCGATGCCGTCTTCCTGGTTTCTGTGACACGAACACAAAGAGTCAGACAGAGTGGACCGGACCGGGTCCGACAGACAGAGCGGACCGGGTCGGCTGCAGGTGTTCGGTGTTCAGGTCTTACCTGCGTGGAGGACGACAGAGCGACAGGTGGTGGAGACGGCTTCTTTGGCATCTCCGTCTGACAAACCGAACAACAAACCTCTGAAGAACCGGGTCAGGAGAACCACCAGAACACACTGAACTGTAGCACCCTGTGTGATGTTACTGTGATGTCACGGCGCAGCAGAAGGATACAGGTTGGTGATGTCATAAGGTCCTCTGAGCTCCAGCGGCTGAGGACAAAGTATTGGTCATTAATGATGACATCACAGCAGCTGATCTGTGATTGGTTAACACAAACGATAACCGACCTTCTCAGCGGCGCTCGACAGGATCACATTCTGAAAGACAAAACAGACAGCTGTTTCAGGCTCCGCCCCCTCTGTCACTTCCTGTCACAGGTGCAGGTCATGTGATCACAGGTGAGGACGTACCTTCCCCTTACAGCTGTCCATCAGAGAGACGGCGTTAGCGATGGTGTAGCGCCTCATGGTGGAGTCTCTGATGGCCGCAGAGTACGAGACCTCGAACACAACACCTCTGTCTACAGCCTACACACACACACAGTCAGGAGAAAGTTTGATTGGATGCAAGATTAGGACACGCCCCCAGACTAACATTCAGGAAACATCCAGGAAACGTTCTCACCACGTTGACCGGTGCTCTCTTGAAGAAGAACGGGAGTTTCTCCGTCACGGAGATGCTGATGATGTCGACGTCGAACATCATGCAGGCCGCCTGAGGACAGTGACGTTATCAGTGATGCATTCAGGTGTGTAATGATGAACAGTGTTTGTGATGCGTTCAGGTGTCAGTGTGTCTCACGTGGAAGAGTTTCTCGGTGGTCGGCTGCACGGCGAGCAGGTCGAAGCAGCGATACTCTGCGGCATTCGGCCTCTGAAAACAAACACACGCTTAGAACACGCCCTCTGTGTGACGTGTCACTTCCTGTTATAGATCTGTTGGCTTACAAAGTGACCGGAGTCTGACATCACCACGGTCAGTCTGTTCAGCACTCTGATTGGACGAGAGCGACCCTGACAGACAGAGAGAGAGAGAGACAGACATGTTAACGAGACAGACGTCATCATTGTGGTCATCGTGGTCGTCGTGGTCATCATGGTCGTCGTGGTCATCGTGGTCGTGGTCGTACCTGTACGATGGGCAGCTGATCAATCAGCTCATTGATCGGCGTTGGGGAGGGAATCTCCTGCAAACAGGAAGTGAACAGAATTACAAAATAAGAGCGGCTATGATTTTGTGTTTTCCTGAGTGTCCCTGAAGGCAGCGCAGCAGGTGAGGACTCACCTGTTTCTTTTTAGCCGTGGGTTCGAACACGTAGTTCACAGCGACCGCCGAGTAACCGACTGCAGGAGAAACAGAACATCATGTGACTAACTCATTATCACCTCATGACGTCGAGGTCAAGGAAAAGTGCGTAGGAAAGGACTTAGGAGGTCATTTTCTTACTATTGGACTGTACCCTGTTTTCGGGTCAGAACACATTCGGTTCTGTTATCAGCTGTTACAGTGTCATCAGAACTTAACGTGACGTAATTAATGAGACAGATGTAATGACACGTGGGCCGCGTTCCGTTTAGTTCTGAAACTTTAAAATGACGTTTTTCTGGCGGGAGTCTGGTGACGTCATTAACTGAGATAATTAAGACACCATGGCCCGGATATTTAATGAGCCGCTTCATGAATGTTCTGAGCCCAAACCGACCGGAACACAGAACTCTCCGAGCCGAGGCTAGCCCGGTTAGCAGCCCGGTTAGCAGCAGCAGACTCCCGCCGGTAAACGGCCGTGTTTCCGGCCGTTTACCGGTGACCTGCACGGACAGACTCACGGTGAGCGGCGGTCTCTATCAGAGCCTGGAGCCGGTTCTGGTCGGTCGTGTAGGTCAGGTTCAGGTCCATAAACACAGACATGTTGATGCTCTCTGTCCGCCACACGTGGGGCCGAACGGCATGCTGGGAACTGGAGTCCTTTAATGTAAACAACCGGAGCGGAGTACTTCCGGGGCAGTTAAAATGTTTTATTAATTTAAATGTTTTAATTAATAATTAATAATGATTACGTGTGTGTGTGTTTTAATTATTAATATTAAAGATTAAATAAAGTTTATTAAAGTGTGTTTGTGTCCTGCAGAGGGCGGAAGTACTTGTGTTTCCGGTCAGACTCCTGAACGACACACTGAGCTCTGAGTGAGTAACATTACCTGAATCACACACACACACACACACACACACACACACACACATATATCTGTCTGTCTGTCAGAATGTAAACATGAAGTTTGTCCTGATGGTGGCGCTACAACAAAAACAACCGTCAGCAGAACTCTGCTAGGCTAACAGTTTCCCTCTGCTTACAGTCTTTGTGCTAAGCTAGGCTAACAGTTTCCCTCTGCTTAGTCTTTGTGCTAAGCTAGGCTAACAGTTTCCCTCTGCTTACAGTCTTTGTGCTAAGCTATTGTGACTTTCATTCATCTGTTTAAACCAGCGGTGTCCAAACTTCTTTTAAAGAGGGCAGATTTGACAATGTGAAGATGCCCCGGGGGACAATACAACATTTAAAATGTTTCACTCTGTCTCTGCTCTTTAACAAAGTCACATTTAGTGTCACATCTACAGATATATAACAGCAGCAGTTATGTCCTTAAAGCTTCAGATGCTTCATCATGTCAACAATAAGACAAACAGTCATACAGTATCTGACAATCCAGCAGGCCATAAATAATATGTTATAAACATGAAGCTGAGGGCCGCATGACATCTGACTGTGGGCCGTGATTGCCCCCCGGGCCGGACTTTGGACATCCCTGATTTATAGCCTCATTTAATTGCACACAGTCCTTTATCCCCATTTGTAGTTCTTTCTCATATTTTTATAAAACATTTTTATTTCTACGGTCACTTTCTATTATTAATATAGTCTTTGTATAGGGTTAGCACGGGTTAACTTCTTAACACAGTTAAGACCTCCAGCTCTGCAGAGAGGACCTTCTCTCCTAGCACTACCTACAAACTGGACATGAGAAAGCTACCCCTTTAAGAATTGTCATAGCACTGATTGTTGCACTAACGCTTTCTTATCGCACTGTACCTTGATTGTTTCCCTTCTCTGTAAGTCGCTTTGGATAAAAGCGTCTGCTAAATAACTAAATGTAAATGTAAATGTTTAACTCCTCCGTACATATTTAAATTTAGATTTATCTCAGGTTACTCTAGTTAGTCTGTCTATCTTGTGATTCAGTGTCATGAGTTCAAAATATGAAGCCTATTTTCTTTCCTGTCACTAGAACCGGTCCAGACCGGTTCAGACCGGTCCAGTGTGATGGCCATGTTCAGACGTCTGAAGATCTTCATCACTAAATTCTCTCTGATCCACCGATGCTGCTCAAGCTACGTCTCCAGGATGAGGTTCAGCAACTTATAACCTGATTGGCTGGTTGGTTGGTTGGTTGATTGATTGATTGGTTGGTCGGTCGGTTGGCTGGTTGGTTGTTTGGTTGATCTGTTGATTGGCTGGTTGGTTGGTTGATTGATTGATTGATTGATTGGTCGGTTGGTCGGTCGGCTGGTTGGTTGGTTGGTTGATTGATTGGTTGGTCGGTTGGTCGGTCGGTTGGCTGGTTGGTTGTTTGGTTGATCGGTTGGTTGATTGATTGGTTGGTTGGTCGGTTGGCTGGTTGGTTGTTTGGTTGATCGGTTGGTTGATTGATTGATTGGTTGCTTGCTTGCTTGCTTGCTTCGTCCTCTCAGGTACTTGGACCGGTTGAAGGTGGACGATGAGGCGTGTTCTGCGGCGCTGCAGAACTCTCACATGTTCTTGTTCCACCGTCTGTCTCCTCTCCTGCAATGCACCGAGCGAGGAACTCTGAGACCAGCAACACTCATGAGCTCAGGTACAGAACCACAGGTACAGAACCACACAGAGAACCACAGGGACAGAACCTCAGGTGGAGAACCATACCTTTAAACAGTCTTGATCATTGTGTGTTGCAGATGTTCTCTCCATCCTGGAGAGACTCGGTTCAGACAGACTCCTGCTGAAGGAGTCGGTTCTGATTGGCTGTTCTGAACAGAACCGGGCTCAGTTCTGTCTGGACGTTGGTAAGAACTGTTTGTTACAGTGATAACACTGCAGTGAGACCCTGGATGCACCGCTCTACGCAAGCTCTGGGTTTTTATATTGTCCTGTTCTGGTTCTGTAGGAGTCTTGGATCAGGCAGCAGTGGAGGACGTTTGTGAAAGAACCTTCATCGATCTGAGGAAATCCTTCTTTCTTCTGACGGGCTCAGAGGCTCCGCTCGTGGCCAAGGTACTGCTCACCTGAACGAGGTGGTCCAGTTCTGATCACCTAATGAGGTGGTCCAGTTCTGCTCACCTGAACGAGGTGGTTCAGTCCTCGACCCACTCTCCTAACAGGAGCTTTCTGCCCTCCGTTGTGTCATGCAGGCTCAGGCTCTGCTGCGCTGGCATCAAACCAGCGGATTCTGCAGCGCCACGGGCCAGCCGACCCACCGGAACCAGGCAGGAAGTGAGAGAGTCTGCAGGAGCAGCGGCATCATCTACTATCCCAAGGTACCGGGCCTGAACCGGTTCCAGATTATCTTGTTCCCTTGTTGTGATCTGTGTTCTGGTCCAGTTCTGACTGGTTCTGGTCTTTCTGCAGATGTCTCCTGTGGTCATCGTCCTGGTGTCTGATGGGAAACGCTGTTTGTTGGGTCGACAGTCGTCGTTCCCCCGAGGGATGTACAGCGCTCTGGCCGGGTTCTGCAATATGGGTCGGTCTCACCTGTCTCTGGTCTCACCTGTCTCCAGTCTCACCTGTCTCCGGTCTCACCTGTCTCCAGTATCACCTGTCTCACTCACTTGTGTCCAGTATCACCTGTCTCACTCACCTGTCTCGTCTCACTTTTCTCCAGTCTCACCTGTCTCTAGTCTCACCTGTCTCCAGTATCACCTGTCTCACTCACTTGTGTCCAGTATCACCTGTCTCACTCACCTGTCTACAGTCTCACCTGTGGTCTGTGTGTTCCAGGTGAGGCTCCTGAGGAGACTCTGAGCAGGGAGGTGGCGGAGGAGGTCGGTCTGGACGTCCTCAGTGTCTCCTACAGCTCCTCGCAGCACTGGCCTTTCCCGCACAGCTCCTTCATGCTTGGCTTCCACGCCACCGTTAGCCCCGCCCACACTCAGGTGAGCCTTGTCATGATGATGAAGGTTTTTGCTCATTAATGTGTCACGCTGTGACGGTGTGTTCACTGACCACCACTGACCACGGTGCGTTCACTGACCACGGTGCGTTCACTGACCACGGTGCGTTCACTGACCCTCTCTTTGTTGTCCAGTTGAACGTGGACCACTCGGAGCTGGAGGACGCCCGCTGGTTCAGTCTGGAGGAAGTGGCATCAGCTCTACAGGTGAAGACTCCGCCCCGGAGAGGCGACGCCCCCGTCATCTGGTTACCGCCAAAACAGGCCATCGGCAACCACCTCATCAGAGAGTGGGCAGACCGACAGCGCCGCAGTGAGGAACGAGAGTGACACTGGACTGTGTATGCAAACATAATGGACAGGTGACCTGTGACCTCACCTGGGGCTGACGGTCAAGTGATCAGGTATGAACAGGTGTGCAGGAAGTCTGTCAGCAGGTGCCGCTGATCGAAGCCTGACTGAGTGAAATGTGAACATATGAAACATGTGACATCACTTCCTGTTGACATCATCTTCTCCGATAACAGCTAGTGGACACTCACCGTCTCCATGGCAACACCATACTTCCTGTTTTTAAAAAAACTGAGCGGAGCTCCTGACTGGCTGAACAGGTTCCTCCAGCAGCCAATCACATCAGTCTGATTTGTTCTGTGACGATTTTAATAAACGAGTTTTTTAAGTGTTACAGAAAGGTTTGATAATAAACATCCAGGAAACGTTCAAAGAACACAACAACAACGTTAATACAACATTAATTTAAAGACAACAAACAGGAAGTGCAGAGCACAAGAAGAAGGTTCACTTCCTGCCTCTCTTGGGTCTTGTGGCACTGCTTGGCTCGTTGCTGCAGTACTTCTCCTCCATCCTGCTGATCAGAGCGCTGAAGTCATCACGAGACTCCGCCCTCCTCTGGAAGACACAACACAGCCTTTCAAAATAAAACATTGTTTATAAAGTCGAATGGTGCAGTTGTCGATAACAGCCCCTCTGGGTCGGTTCTGGGTCGGTTCTGGGTCGGTTCTGACCTTGATGACGGCCGACAGTCCTCCGTCCTCTCCGTCCTCTCCGTCCACTCCGAGCTCCTTCTTCAGCTGCTCGGACTGAGCTCGCTCAGTATCAGCCTGCAGACACACAGAGCTTTACAGTATGACATCATCATGACATCATAAAATTCTGATCCGGTCTGTGTGTGTTTCTGCTCACTTTGCGTTTGCGTGCTGCCTTCTTCCTGTCGCTCTCGTGTGTGAACGCTCGCAGAGCGGGCAGCTCGCCGCCATCGATGGCCGCCTGCAGGAAGTCAGACAGGAAGTCAGACTGTTTGAACACCATAGCAGATTAACAAAATAAAAGCTGCTTCCTGTCGGCTGGTACCTGCAGAACGAGTCGGATCCGCGGCTCGTCGTCTGGCCCGGTGCACACAGCACCGTCCATGATCCGAGTCATGTCCCCGCCACTGTCAGTGTAGAGACGCAGCAGGTGGAGACGCTCGTCCTCCGAACCTTTGTACGTCCGCTCGAAGTCCATGACACCCTGCAGGGTCACCTGACACAGAGAGGCGTTCACTGACGCAGAGAGGCATTCACTGACACAGACAGAGAGGAGTTCACTGACACAGAGAGGAGTTCACTGACACAGAGAGGCGTTCACTGACACAGAGAGGCGTTCACTGACACAGAGAGGCGTTCACTGACACACACACAGAGGAGTTCACTGACACAGAGAGGCGCTCACTGACACACACACAGAGGCGTTCACTGACACAGAGAGGCGTTCACTGACACACACACAGAGGAGTTCACTGACACAGAGAGGCGTTCACTGACACACAGAGAGGAGTTCACTGACACAGAGAGGCGTTCACTGACACACACAGAGGCGTTCACTGACACAGAGAGGCGTTCACTGACACACACAGAGGCGTTCACTCACACACAGAGAGGCGTTCACTGACACAGAGAGGCGTTCACTGACACACACACAGAGGCGTTCACTGACACACACAGAGAGGCCTTCACTGACACACAGAGGCGTTCACTGACACACACAGAGAGGCGTTCACTGACACACACAGAGAGGTGTTCACTGACACACACAGAGAGGCGTTCACTGACACAGAGAGGCGTTCACTGACACAGAGAGGCGTTCACTGACACACACAGAGGCGTTCACTGACACAGAGAGAGGCGTTCACTGACACACACAGAGGCGTTCACTGACACACAGAGAGGCGTTCACTGACACAGAGAGGCGTTCACTGACACACACACAGAGGCGTTCACTGACACACACAGAGAGGCCTTCACTGACACACAGAGGCGTTCACTGACACACACAGAGAGGCGTTCACTGACACACACAGAGAGGTGTTCACTGACACACACAGAGAGGCGTTCACTGACACAGAGAGGCGTTCACTGACACAGAGAGGCGTTCACTGACACACACAGAGAGGCGTTCACTGACACACAGAGGCGTTCACTGACACACACAGAGAGGCGTTCACTGACACACACAGAGATGCATTCACTGACACACACAGAGAGGCGTTCACTGACACACACAGAGAGGCGTTCACTGACACAGAGAGGCGTTCACTGACACACACAGAGAGGCGTTCACTGACACACAGAGGCGTTCACTGACACACACAGAGAGGCGTTCACTGATACACACAGAGAGGCGTTCACTGACACACAGAGGCGTTCACTGACACACAGAGAGGCGTTCACTGACACACAGAGGCGTTCACTGACACACAGAGGCGTTCACTGATACACACAGAGAGGCGTTCACTGACACACACAGAGAGGCGTTCACTGACACACACAGAGAGGCGTTCACTGATACAGAGAGGCGTTCACTGACACGCAGAGAGGCGTTCACTGACGCGCAGAGAGGAGTTCACTGACACAGAGATGCGTTCACTGACACGCAGAGAGGCGTTCACTGACACAGAGAGGCGTTCACTGACATGCAGAGAGGCGTTCACTGACGCACAGAGAGAGGAGTTCACTGACACAGAGAGGCGTTCACTGACACGCAGAGAGGCGTTCACTGACACAGAGAGGCGTTCACTGACACAGAGAGGCGTTCACTGACATGCAGAGAGGCGTTCACTGACGCACAGAGAGAGGAGTTCACTGACACAGAGAGGCGTTCACTGACACGCAGAGAGGCGTTCACTGACACAGAGAGGCGTTCAGTGACACACAGAGAGGCGTTCACTGACGCAGAGAGGTGTTCACTGACACAAAGAGGCATTCACTGACACACACAGAGAGGCGTTCACTGACACAGAGAGGCGTTCACTGACGCGCAGAGAGGCGTTCACTGACACACAGAGAGAGGCGTTCACTGACACGCAGAGAGGCGTTCACTGACACAGAGAGGCGTTCACTGACACACACAGAGAGGCATTCACTGACACACACAGAGAGGAGTTCACTGACACAGAGAGGCGTTCACTGACACACAGAGGCCTTCACTGACACACACAGAGAGGCGTTCACTGACACAGAGAGGCGTTCACTGACACACACGGAGAGGCGTTCACTGACGCACACAGAGAGGCGTTCACTGACACAGAGACGCATTCACTGATACAGACAGGCATTCACTGACACACACAGAGAGGCGTTCACTGACACAGAGAGGAGTTCACTGACACAGAGAGGAGTTCACTGACACACAGAGGCGTTCACTGACACACAGAGGCGTTCACTGACACACAGAGAGGAGTTCACTGACAAACAGAGAGGAGTTCACTGACACACAGAGAGGCGTTCACTGACACAGAGAGGAGTTCACTGACACACAGAGAGGCGTTCACTGACACACAGAGAGGCGTTCACTGACACAGAGGCGTTCATTGACACACAGAGAGGAGTTCACTGACACAGAGAGGCGTTCACTGACCTTGGGGAACAGCAGTCTCCAGTACTGGTTCCAGTCCCGTTCTGGTCTCAGAGAGTCTGACTCTTCGTCAACGACGCCCCACTCGTCGTACGTGGCTCTCTGTTCTGCGTCGCTCAGCACGGCGTACACTTTCCCCAAAGTCTGAAAAGAACCAGCAGACCATGAAGTACACACACTGACTCCATGCTGCATTCAGGTGGTGTGGAAGATGTGGGCTCTGACCTGAAACCTGGTCGTGGCCTGCTGGTCTTCAGGTGCTCGGTCCGGGTGAACCTTCAGAGAGTTCCTGTAGTAACCTCTGCGGACCTCGGCCTCCGAGCACGACCGACCCACACCCAGAACCTCATACAGGTCCGATGATCCAAACAGGTTCTGACAGTCCTCCAACAGACCCATACCTGACAGGTGACACACACACACCTGACAGGTAAAACACACACACACCTGACAGGTAAAACACAAACACACCTGACAGGTAAAACACAAACACACACCTGACAGGTGACACACACACACACACCTGACAGGTAAAACACAAACACACACCTGACAGGTAAAACACAAACACACACCTGACAGGTAAAACACAAACACACACCTGACAGGTGACACACACACACACCTGACAGGTAAAACACAAACACACACCTGACAGGTGACACACACACAAACACCTGACAGGTGACAAACATACACCTGACAGGTAAAACACAAATACACCTGACAGGTAAAACACAAATACACCTGAAAGGTAAAACACAAATACACCTGACAGGTAAAACACACACACACCTGACAGGTGACAAACATACACCTGACAGGTAAAACACAAATACACCTGACAGGTAAAACACACACACACACACCTGACAGGTGACACACACACACACCTGACAGGTAAGACACACACACACACCTGACAGGTGACCCTGCTGTCTGCTGGTCTGGTTCTTGGTGGAACCGTCACCTCTGTGTCTCACAGCAGAACCTTTCATGGTTCTACAGGCTCACAGTGAACATCAGCTGACTTTTTATTTTTTATTGATTATTATTGATCAGTGACAGACTGAGCATGCTCAGTGTGTGTATACATATTTAAATAACAGTCTCAGTTAAAAACCTCGACATGTTTTTATTCAAATCTGAATTCACTGATTTATGAACCGAGTACGGCTCGAGGAGACCGACCGACCGGAGCGCAGCGGATCCCCTCGGCTCCTGTCCCCGCTCTGCCCGGTTTCTGTCCCCGCTCCGCCCGGCTCGTGTCCCCGGGCGGAAACACCCCGTGTGTGTGTGTGTGTGTGTGTGTGTGTGTGTGTGTGTGTGTGTGTGTGTGTGTGTGTGTGTGTGTTACCTGCGGACTCCTCGGACAGAGATCAGCTGTGTCTCACCTGAGCTCGGGTGTTTCCGTCTGTCGCAGTCTCTCTCTGAAATTTGGCGCTGCAGTGCGTCATATCATCGCGACATCAAACTGTGAAAAACGGATTTATTTAATAAAGTTTTAATTTAATTATTTCAATAAACAAACAATCAAAGAGTGACAGAATAAAATAAACATTTCCATCTGAACCGTTTTGAACACACGGAGTCTGTTTGTCTTTGTGCTCTTGAACGCAGCACGTGTGTTATGTAAACAGAGCACCGTGCTGCGTTCAAGAGCTCCTGTTTGACCCGGAACATAAAGAGACTCCTTCCTGTGTGTGTGTCTGCTGTGGCTGGTTGTCAGCGGGCTGCTGTGATGACTTCTCCCCGCTAAAGTGTCTCTTTATTCGGGAGTGCCGGCGGCTGTTAGCGGGCAGGATGAGCTCCTCCGCGGGCCTGCACACTCAGCTGGCCACCGTCATGGAGTCTCTGGTCCACGCTGCGGTGGCGGAGCTGAAGAAGCTGGTGCAGCTCAGCCTGGAGGTCCGGGCCGGAATGGAGACACCTCTGCCGGCCAAACTGCAGGCCGACAGCCGGGAGAAGATGGTGAGGAGGCGGGTCGGCTGGAGCCGAGTCCCCGGTGATGAAGTCCCGATAGAAAGCTCCATGTTTGAATGTTTCTGTTTAAATTCATTCACACACACACGCACACACACACACACACACACATTAAAATAACGTTCAGATGACGTCACAAACTTCAGATTCTGATATTAAAGGAACAACGTGTGACGTATTCACTGTGTGATATCATAAGGTGACCATGTGATGTCATCAGAGATAAAGTACATCATATCATGTAGGCCTCAGCACGGCACATACAGTGCATCATATGACTTGACACAGTGACCGTCCTGACCGGGTCACATGTTGTTCCTTTAAACATCAACAAAGACTCATCTTCTAATGTGTGTTCATCCTGGATTCTGATTGGTCCGTCCTGTCAGGCGCTGTTCGCCTCTGTCATGGAGTCTCTGGGGAACGAGGCCCTGTGGAAGATCATCCACATCCTGGAAGAAGCCCGACTGCTGAAGCCCAAGAAGGGCCTCAAGAAGAAGAAGAAGAAGAAGACCAGAGCCCGCCTCAACACACAGATCGGTACGTACACAGGCCACGCCCCGACAGTCAAACAAACCAATCAGGACAGAGACCACACGATGATGTCATACTAACATGAAGCCTGATCTGTCACAGAGGTCGAACACTCCTACGGAATGAGACTCGAAAGCTCCGACTCGCACGGATTGACTCAGGTAAGACCCTCCTCACCTGTCCATTCATGATGCGTTCACTGACCTAACTATGACGTCTGTACGTTGTGTCACCGCAGACTAAACCGGAGGAGGCGGGGGAGGCAGAGGAGGCAGGGGGGGAGGAGGAGGATGACAATCTGGTTGTTCTGGCGGTCACCGTTAAAGACGAACACGAAGACATCGACATCAGCGCCCTCGATGACAGTGAGTATGTGACCAACCTCAGATCTTCCTCTGTCTCTTTCACATTAAAAACCTCTGGCTCATGGCACAGAACCTTTTACTTCCCTGGCAGCCTTTTATTTTGAAAACATTGACAAGAAAGTGTAGTTACACTAACTGTAGGAGTCCAAGAGGGTTGAGGCCTCGGGCCAGACGCTGTCGTCCACCTCCTGATGGACCGGTTGGTCACTCCCCTCCTGTAGTCCACGATGACCTCCTCCGTTCTGATTGGTTCTTGAGGATGATCGCCTCCTTCCTGTTGGAAACCAGGCGACCGGTGTGTCGTCCAGCTGGTGGGCACAGACCTTCAGGATGTGTCCAGGGAGGCCATCAGGCCTGGCCACAATGCGTGGGTTGGTCCACCAGGACATGACACAGGGTCTGACAGAGGGTCACACCTGGTGTGAAAGGAGTTCTTGCTGGCGGTGCTCGGGTTGTTCTGTCTGATGTTCTGAGTGTGTTCAGGCTCGGTTCACCATAAGACGCACCGCTCGCCGTGTTCCCTGAGAGACCCTCGTCTGTCTGTGCAATGTAAGGAGAAATTAGGGGGCTCGGTGCCGTGGTCCACTAACATGTACCGGACCAGGACCCGTGCTTGCCTGCCTATCTTCCACTCCTGGAGATCCTGATGTTGTTCTGTTGAGATGAGATCTGCAGCGATACAAACACTGAGCTGTACAGAACCTCTCCATGTAACCGAGCTCCATCCCTGAGTTTCCTTCCTCTGATCTGGGTCGAGTTGCGGTGGCAGCAGGTTCACCACCCAAAGCTGATGACCACAGCTGTACAGAACCTCTCCATGTAACCGAGCCCCATCCCTGAGTTTCCTTCCTCTGATCTGGGTCGAGTTGCGGTGGCAGCAGGTTCACCACCCAAAGCTGATGACCACAGGTGAGGGCTGGATTGTAGATACACCAGAAAATTGAGAGCGTCGCCTTCAGGCTCAGCTCACAACGGTCCGGTACTGCGTTACCAAAGTAGATCTAATCCAGAGCTCCTAGCAAGTTGCCCTTCAGGTACGGAGCCGTATGATTCAGTTTAGTAACATAACAATGTTTACTGATGAAGACTCTGAACTGCTCTCCAAAGAAGGAAGACAAACAAACATGTGACTGACAGAGACGACCCAAACACCTTCCTCTGACCTCTGACCTCCCGGAGGGTCTGACAGGTGATCTATGACCTGGATCGTCCTCTCTGCTTGTTTGTTGTTGTGAATCAAACATTTTAGTTGAATCACAGATTGTGTTTTTTCCTGCAGGAGCTGAAGCTGCTGAACCAGTGACCTATACTCTACAGCAGAAGCAGGAGTACGAGGACCAGCCGCTGGACCGGCTGGACCCCGAGCAGGAGCACCAGCAGCTGGACCAGATGGACGAGGAGTACCAGCAGGAGCACCAGCAGCTGGACCAGATGGACAAGGAGTACCAGCAGAAGCAGGAGCAAGACGACCAAGAGGACCAGCGAGACCAGCAGGACCAGGAGGACCAGGAGCACCAGCAGAGGCAAGAGCAGGACCAGAAGCACCAGCTTGACCAGCAGTGGGAGCAGGAGTACCAACACCAACTGGACCAGCAACAGGTGCAGGAGCACCAGCAGCTGACCCAGCTGGACCAGCAGCTTCAGCTGCAGCAGGTTTTCCTCCTGCCAAAGTTCCTCATACTGAATCACATTGCGACGGAAACTAGCCAGCAGCGGTTCGAGTGTCCAAAGTGTGGTAAGTGTTTCTCTAAACGGAAGCAGCTCACGAGGCACGCCCTGACGCACAGAGAAGAGAAGCCGTTCGCCTGCAGCGTCTGCAGCCGAGCCTTCAGTCAGAGGCAGAGTCTGAAGAGACACATGAGGACACACACCGGAGAGAAGCCGTACACCTGCGAGGTGTGCGGCCGCAGCTTCAACCTGCTGAGGAATCTTCACCGCCACGCACACACCCACACCGGCAAGAAGGTCTTCGTCTGCGGCGTCTGCGGTAAAGGCTTCACCCGCTCTGTCGCACTCAAAACACACGAGCTCATCCACACTGGCCAGAAACCCTTACAGTGCGAGCAGTGCCCCAAAACCTTCCGCCAGGCAATCAGCCTCAAGAACCACCAGATGATCCACAGCGGTGTGCGGCCGTTCAGCTGTGACCTCTGTGGGAAGAGCTTCCGTCAGGCGGTGAACCTAAAGATCCACCAGAGGATCCACACTGGCGAGCGTCCATTCAGGTGCCAGGAGTGCGGCAAGACGTTCAGCCAGCAGAGCAGCCTGATGCTACACGGCCGCACGCACTCCAAAGAGCGCCCGTTCGCCTGCAGCTCCTGCGACAAGAAGTTCAACAATCCCAACAGCCTGAAGCTGCACCTGCGCCTGCACACCGGAGAGAAGCCGTACACCTGCGAGGTCTGCGGCAAGACCTTCAATCTGCTCCAGAGCCTACACTGTCATTCACGCATCCACACGGGCAAGCTGTTCGTCTGCGGCGTCTGCGGTAAAGGCTTCACCCGCACCATCACGCTCAAAGCTCACGAGGTCATCCACACCGGACAGAAACCCTTCAAGTGTGAGCACTGCTCCAGAACCTTCAGGTACGCCGGGAACCTGAAGGCCCACCAGAGGATCAACTGCAGCCACTCAGCTGCAGCAAGACCTTCAACCAGAAGACGGGCAAGAGACATGTCCACGGCAGCAGAGAGCAGCACACCTGTGACAGGTGAGGGACATCCTCCGGCCAATGAAATGCCTGAGTGTGACCACGCATCCATCTGATTGGACGAATTTGACTGAATGTTTGATCAATACTTGAATCTTTGAAGGGTCAGACAGGAAGTGGACCTGTGTTAACCAATCAGAGCTGAGACATGCTGAAGTGGGCGGGGCTTAAAACTGTTACCTGATTGGTCCTGAACAATCTCCAGTTTTTGTCTCGTCAGTTTAAACACTACAGTACCCATGAACCTCGGTGTCTGTTGCCAGGGAGATAAGGCATCAAGAGTGGTGACATCATAGCTGTGACATCATTCATTTATTTAAATTTCAGACTTTTCAGGTGTCCACAGGTGAGGTAAACCTGCACCTTCAGGCCCTGGCAGCAAACTGGAGCTCTCTGATTGGATGATTCCTGCAGCAAAGCTCTCAGGGAGTTGTAGTCAATCTTGTTTTAGTTCAGCCCTGCCCACTGACATACTGTGTTCTGATTGGTCAAACCGATGTCTGTTAATGTGTTCAAATGAACTTTGATGTTTCTTTAATTTAATCAATGTTTGAAAATAAAATATACAAACATCACAAAATAAAGTTTCAAAATAAAATTCTTTTTTCAGAATAAAACATCTGGAAACACCCTAGCAACCACAGGGAGAGCCTTAGCAACCAGCTGTATGCTGCTGACTGCAAGTTTAGATCTTAAGAACTTTACTTAACTCTTAATTATTGTAGAATAAACCAGAGAAACACTGAGAGATTAAATATCTTAATCTGAGTTCATGTTACAGACACACGGAACACAACACTAGAATTCTTTGAGGTATCAGACAGGTTCTGCTGGATCAGGGGGGTTCACGTCCTCATCAGTCCCAGCTGCCTGGTGACCCACATGACGGTCTGTCAGGGTGGAGGTGTCTGTCAGGGATGATACCTGCTGGGCTGGAAGGTTGCACGACCTGTACTGACCAGCAGAGGGCACCGTGCTGCGTTCAAGAGCTCCTGTGTGACCCGGAACATAAAGAGGATGCTCCCTGTGTATGTGACTGCTGTGGTTGTTGTCAGCGGGCTGCTATGAGGACTTCCTCCCGCTGAAGTGTCTCTTTATTCGGTTTATGTCGTGAAAACGGAGCTCAGCTCATGTTAGCCGTAGTTAGTTAGTTAGATCAGCGGCAGTGCCGGCGGCTGTTAGCGGGCAGGATGAGCTCCTCCGCGGGCCTGCACACTCAGCTGGCCACCGTCATGGAGTCTCTGGTCCACGCTGCGGTGGCGGAGCTAAAGAAGCTGGTGGAGCTCAGCCTGGAGGTCCGGGCCGGAAAGGAGACACCTCTGCCGGCCAAACTACAGGCCGACAGCCGGGAGAAGATGGTGAGGAGGCGGGTCGGCTGGAGCCGAGTCCCCGGTGATGAAGTCCGATAGAAAGCTCCATGTTTGAATGTTTCTGTTTAAATTCATTGACACACACACGCACGCACACAGACACACACGCACAGATACACACATAGACACAGACGCACAGACACACACGGACAGATACACACACACATACACACACACAGAGGTCATACTAACATTAAAATAACGTTCAGATGATGTCACAGGAACGTTTCCGCAACTCATCAGGGAACATCAGTCTGTCACTACATTTCCCAGCATTCATCACTTCATCATAGAAACACACCCACAGTGTGAGCCCGACTCATGATCTAATGTTATTCTAACGTTATCTATTATCGCGTTATTCTCTGTTTTCATGGGGACTGTAAAGAGGGGGGGACCACCAGGTGTTATTACTGCCTCCTGATTGGTCGATCAGATCTGTCAGGTACCTGAAGAACAGTTCACACTGTCAGCAGTGTGTGTGTTTGACCTCTGACCTCTGACCCGACAGGTGCTGTTCGCCTCCATCATGGAGACTCTGGGTAACGAGGCTCTGGGGAAGATCCTGAACATCGTGGATGAAGCTCGGTTGCTCGGGGAGCCGGAGTCTGGGAAGGGCGGAAAGAGACCGCAGACGAGCGTCCTCAACGTCCTCAACGACGCACGAGTTGGTACGTACGCAGGCCACGCCCCCGACAGTCAAACACACCAATCAGGACAGAGACCACACAATGATGTCATACTAACGTGAAGTGTGATCTGTCACAGAGGTCGAACACTCGTACGGAGTCCGACTCGAGGGCTCTGACTCGCACGGATCAACTCAGGTAAGACCCTCCTCACCTGTCCGTCCATGATGCGTTCACTGACCTGACTCTGACGTCTGTACGTTGTGTCGCCGCAGACCAAACCAGAGCAGCCGGGAGGAAACGACAACCCCTTCATCCTTGCGGTGACCGTGAAAGACGAGCACGGCAACATCGACATTGGAGCCATCGCTGAGAGTGAGTACCTGATCATCACCTGATCAACACCTCAGTCCATCTTTGTTCTTTAGTCTGATGAGTCGTCCCGCCGTGTGTTCGAGGTTGTCCTAACGTTGAGTTCAGAGCTGACTGATGGTCCTGACCTTCACTGTTTAAACCTCTCTGCCTGCCTCTCTGCCTGCCTCTCTGTCTGCCTGTCTGTCTGTCTGTCTGTCTGCCTGTCTGTCTGTTCTTCCTCCAGGAGCTCGAGTCGAAGCCGCCCAGCCGGTGACCTCTGACCTGCAACAGGAAGTGTCGAGCACACAGGAGTTCGTCCTGCAGGGCGTGGCGTGGAAATACTTGATGTGCACGACATGCGGTAAATCCTTCACGTCTCAGAGCAACCTGAAGTCTCATCATCGCATCCACACGGGCGAGAAGCCGTTCACCTGCAGCGTCTGTGGCCGAGCGTTCCGTCAGCGGCAGAGTCTGCAGAGTCACATGAGGACGCACACCGGCGAGCGGCCATACGAGTGTCCGCAGTGCGGCAAGTGTTTCTCCAAACAGACGCAGCTGAAGACGCACTCCATCATCCACACCGGAGAGAAGCCGTACGGCTGCGACGTGTGCGGCCGCCGCTTCAACCTGCTGCAGAACCTGCACCGCCACGCGCACACCCACACCGGCAAGAAGATCTTCGTCTGCGGCGTCTGCGGTAAAGGCTTCACCCGCGCCGTCACGCTCAAAACACACGAGCTCATCCACACCGGACAGAAACCCTTCAAGTGCGAGCAGTGCCCCAAAACCTTCCGACACGCCAACAACCTGAAGAACCACCTGAGGATCCACAGCGGTGTGCGGCCATTCAGCTGCGACCTCTGCGGGAAGAGCTTCCGTCAGTCGGTGAACCTGAAGATCCACCAGAGGATCCACACCGGCGAGCGTCCGTTCAGCTGCGAGGAGTGCGGCAAGACGTTCAGCCAGCAGAGCAGCCTGATCTCGCACCGCCGCACGCACTCCAAAGAGCGCCCGTTCGCCTGCAGCTCCTGCGACAAGAAGTTCAACAACGCCAACAGCCTGAAGCTGCACCTGCGGATCCACACTGGAGAGAAGCCGTACACCTGCGAGGTCTGCGGCAAGACCTTCAGCCAGGGCAGCCACCTGAGGACGCACAAGAGACACGTCCACGCCGGCGGCAAGCAGTACATCTGTGACCGGTGCGGGAAGAGATACTCGGACCAACGAAACCTGAAGCTGCACAAGTGCGGCTACGCCTGAACGTGACCACGCTGCCGTGTGACCGCGCTGCCGTCTGATTGGATGAAATAAAGACTGGAATGTTTTTAATTGATCAATCAATACTTGAATCTTTGCAGGTCAGACAGGAAGTCGACCTGTGTTAACCAATCAGAGCGGAGAGATGTTGAAGTGGGCGGGGCTTCAGTTCAGATCGTCTTCCGGTCAGTTTAAACACTACAGTACCCATGATTCTCTGTGTCTGTTGCCAGGGAGACGACTTCCTCAGGAGAGTCCACAGGTGAGGTAAACCTGCACCCTCAGGCTCTGGCAACAGACTGTGGAGCTCTCTGATTGGATGATTCCTGCAGCAAAGCTCTCTGGGAGTTATAGTCAACCTTCTTTAGTTTACATGGAGCTGAAATAAGCTCCTCCCACTGAAATACTGTGTTCTGATTGGTCAAGCCATGAATTTGTCTGTTTATATAAACTTTGATGCTTTTTATAATTTAATACATTTTTAATTTGTTTGCAAAATAAAATAAAAATTCTGTCGACGACGTCTGACGAGTTTATAAAAATAAAATGTTTAAATAAAATGTTTTCATCAATAAATATAAAATATACAAACACAATAAAACACCTGATTTATTTATATCAATATTAAAAGCTTCTTCATCTTTACAATAAAATTACATATGACGTCAGTGGGACGTAACCTTCTCTACGTCACCGGAAGTCTCAACATGGCGCCTCTCCGCCCCGAGTTCACCTGTCACCGCGGAGGATGAGAGCGGAGAGACAACCGGAGAGCGGCCGGACCGAGCGTCACTCTGCCGGCCTGAAGGCTCCGTTTCCCGGTATGACTCTCCGGAGGACTCCGCTGTCCGTTCACCGAGGAGGAGGAGCCGCATCCCGGTTTGTTTGTGCCGAGCACCGCTGAAGATCCAGAGAGGTGAGTACCGACAAGTTACTGACAACAAGACAGGAAACCAGCAGGGGCTACCTTCAAAATAAAACGTTGTCTAACAAGACAGGAAACCAGCGTGTTTACCTTCAAAATAAAACCTGTAATCTCACCAGACAACAAGACCTTCAAAGTAAAACTACCTGTGTGTTTCCAGGTAGCTTCACCGTGGATCTCAGAGTGAAATGGAAACAAGTGATGATGAGTCATTGGTGACCTCGCCATGTCGCCATCGTTACCCCTCCTCCACTGCTGATGTTATCACCAGGGGTCAAACCTGTCCAGGTGGCGAGGTCACATGTTCAGGAGACGGCGAGGAGGTGGCGTCCAGCGCTCAGTCACACTGTGTGGATCACACCACCTGCATGGTCTGCTCCGGGTCACATGATGGTACACACGGACCAATCAGACCATCTGATGACGATCAGGGGGCAGAGCTTAGTCTCAGAGATGATGTCATCCTGACAGACAGGATCAGTCCAAATATGGACATGGAGGGGTCAAAGGTTAACTGCTGTCACCAACAGGAAGGTGGTGGTCACTGCGGGGGTGGGGCTACTGGAGGCACTGACCTCCACCTGGATGAGCCGTCCTCTCAGGTGACCTCAGACTCAGACACACAGGAAGGGGATCTGACCTCCGACCCACCGGAGGTCTTCTCTGATGATGACACCTTCACAGAGCTGGTACAGCTGGGCGAGCTGAACCATCCCGCTCCCACCGCCGCCGCCGCCACCACCACCACCACCACCACCACTCCCTCCAGGAACACGTACGAGTGCGGACGCAGGCAGAGCGCTCCGGGTCAACTGGTCCAGGATGACGGAGGTCCAGAGTCCGAGCTGCAGTCCAGGAGGCCGGGCATCATCGAGTACTTCAGCAGGTGAGTCAGACATGAGGCCAATCAATGTTCAATAATCAATACTCGATCAATACTCATCAATACTTATCAGTACTTAAACAGAACGCTGTGTGTGTGTGTGTGTGTGTGCGTGCGCAGCAGGAAGCAGCGGTCCGTCAGTCAAAGTGTTCCTGGTTGGAAACTCTTTGGTAAAGTTCCTCCAAAGCAGAGTCCATCCAAACAGGCCCGGATCATCCAGCAGGTACTGAAACATTGAAACAACGATCAGAGAACGTTCCAGGAACTGAACCTGTGTCAGGTTAACTGTAGTTCAAGAGCTCAGAGTTAAACTGGATGTTACAGATATAAACTGGGACATTACAGAGTTAAACTGGACGTTACAGATATAAACTGGAAGTTACAGAGTTAAATTGGACGTTACAGATATAAAATGGACGTTACAGAGTTAAACTGGACGTTACAGATATAAACTGGACGTTACAGAGTTAAACTGGACGTTACAGATATAAACTGTAAGTTACAGAGTTAAACTGGACGTTACAGATATAAACTGGACGTTACAGAGTTAAACTGGACGTTACAGATATAAACTGGAAGTTACAGAGTTAAACTGGACGTTACAGATATAAACTGGACATTACAGAGTTAAACTGGACGTTACAGATATAAACTGGACGTTACAGAGTTAAACTGGACGTTACAGATATAAACTGGAAGTTACAGAGTTAAACTGGACGTTACAGATATAAACTGGACGTTACAGAGTTAAACTGGACGTTACAGATATAAACTGGAAGTTACAGAGTTAAACTGGACGTTACAGATATAAACTGGACGTTACAGAGTTAAACTAGACGTTACAGATATAAACTGTAAGTTTCAGAGTTAAACTGGACGTTACAGATATAAACTGGAAGTTACAGAGTTAAACTGGACGTTACAGATATAAACTGGACGTTAAACTGGACGTTACAGATATAAACTGGACGTTACAGAGTTAAACTGGACGTTACAGATATAAACTGGAAGTTACAGAGTTAAACTGGACGTTACAGATATAAACTGGACGTTACAGAGTTAAACTGGGACATTACAGAGTTAAACTGGAACATTACAGAGTTAAACTGGACGTTACAGATTTAAACTGTATTGTAATTGTACAATATGTTTGTGTTGATTTGTTCTGTACTCGACATCTATTGCACGTCTGTCCGTCCTGGGAGAGGGATCCCTCCTCTGTGGCTCTTCCTGAGGTTTCTTCCACCTTTTTTCCCTGTTAAAAGGGTTTTTTGTGGGCAAGTTTTTCCTCACCCGAACCGAGGGTCTAAGGACAGAGGGTGTAAGGACAGAGGGTCTAAGGACAGAGGGTCTAAGGACAGAGGGTGTCACTCCCTGTACAGATTGTAAAGCCCTCAGAGGCAAAATGTATTTTGTGTCTTTGGGCTATACAAATAAAATTTGATTTGATTTGATTTGAAACTGGACATTACAGAGTTAAACTGGACGTTACAGATATAAACTGGACGTTACAGATATAAACTGGACGTTACAGAGTTAAACTGGACGTTACAGAGTTAAAGTGGGACATTACAGAGTTAAACTGGACGTTACAGAGTTAAAGTGGACGTTACAGAGTTAAACTGGACGTTACAGATATAAACTGGACGTTTCAGAGTTAAACTGGATGTTACAGAGTTAAACTGGATGTTACAGAGTTAAACTGGACGTTACAGAGTTAAACTGAACGTTTCAGAGTTAAACTGGACGTTACAGAGTTAAACTCTGCCTTGTTTCCTTCAGCAGAGCGCTGAGATCAGTCAGAGCTCTCTGTCCTCTCCAGACTTCCAGGTACGGACTCTTTACTGCTCATCAGTCTTCATCAGTCTTTATCAGTCTTTATCAGTCCTCATCAGTCTTCATCAGTCCTCATCAGTCATCAGTCTTCATCAGTCTTCATCAGTCCTCATCAGTCTTAATCAGTCTTCATCAGTTTTTATCAGTCTTTATCAGTCCTCATCAGTCCTCATCAGTCTTAATCAGTCTTAATCGGTCTTCATCAGTTTTTATCAGTCTTTATCAGTCCTCATCAGTCTTAATCAGTCTTCATCAGTTTTTATCAGTCTTTATCAGTCTTTATCAGTCCTCATCAGTCTTTATCAGTCTTTATCAGTCCTCATCATTCTTCATCAGTCTTCATCAGTCCTCATCAGTCTTTATCAGTCCTCATCAGTCTTTATCAGTCCTCATCAGTCCTCATCAGTCTTCATCAGTCTTCCTCAGTCCTCATCAGTCCTTATCAGTCCTCATCAGTCTTTATCAGTCCTCATCAGTCTTTATCAGTCTTTCTCAGTCCTCATCAGTCCTCATCAGTCTTCATCAGTCTTCCTCAGTCCTCATCAGTCCTTATCAGTCCTCATCAGTCTTTATCAGTCCTCATCAGTCTTTATCAGTCCTCATCAGTCCTCATCAGTCCTCATCAGTCTTCATCAGTCTTCATCAGTCTTCCTCAGTCCTCATCAGTCCTTATCAGTCCTCATCAGTCTTTATCAGTCCTCATCAGTCTTTATCAGTCCTCATCAGTCCTCACCAGTCTTCATCAGTCTTCCTCAGTCCTCATCAGTCCTTATCAGTCCTCATCAGTCCTCATCAGTCTTCATCAGTCTTCATCAGTCTTTATCAGTCTTTATCAGTCTTTATCAGTCCTCATCAGTCTTCATCAGTCCTCATCAGTCTTCATCAGTCGTCATCAGTCGTCATCAGTCTTCATCAGTCGTCATCAGTCGTCATCAGTCTTTATCAGTCTTCATCAGTCCTCATCAGTCTTCATCAGTCGTCATCAGTCCTCATCAGTCTTCATCAGTCGTCATCAGTCTTTATCAGTCTTTATCAGTCCTCATCAGTCTTCATCAGTCTTCATCAGTCCTCATCAGTCTTCATCAGTCGTCATCAGTCTTTATCAGTCTTTATCAGTCCTCATCAGTCTTTATCAGTCTTCATCAGTCTTTATTAGTCCTCATCAGTCTTCATCAGTCCTCATCAGTCTTCATCAGTCCTCATCAGTCTTTATCAGTCTTTATCATTTGTCCAGACAAACAATTCTGTTCCTGTCTGAGCCCAGCCACATTAAGAGTCCTCAGCAGTCTGACCAGGTTCAGGTCTGAGGAGGAGAATCAGGTTATGGTTCTATGGACCGACACTCATCCCGTCCATCCGTCACCTCAGTGTCTGTCTCTCGGCAGCCGTTGTCATAGCGACTGAGTCTTGTGATGTCATTTCAGGAGTTCGAGGCGCGGCAGGTCTCCGGTCACAGCTCTCCTACCCATCATGCAGCGGGGCAGCAGAGCAGGAGAAAGGTGGAGTTTGAGCCGCTGTCGACCACGGGACTGATCCTGGAGGACCGACCACCGTACGGTTACTTCCTGTCTGTCTGTTCAGTCACTTCCTGTGTGTCAGCTGAGCTTCTCAGGTGGCCATTTTGTGTCCTGTCCTGTCTGTGTGCAGGAATCTTCCCACCAAGTCAGCCGAGGAGACGCAGAGACACCGACAGCAGTACAAGGAGATGGTGGCCGGAGCCAAGAGGAGAGGTGTGTTTGATTTAATCCGCTGCACCTCCCACAAGGGTGGAGTTTAACTTCTGTCCGTGCTGAAGGAGGCTCAGAGGAGGGGTGTGTTTGTTTTCACCTGCTGCACCTCCCACACGGGTGAAGTTTAACTTCTGTTTGTGTGTCAGAGCTGAAGGAGGCTCAGAGGAAGCAGCAGCAGCTGAAGGAGCGCGTCAGACAGGAGGAGGAGATCGCCAACGCCACGCTGGTCTGGAACCAGAACATCCTGCCACAGTGGGACGCCATGTACGACCATGAATGATGTCAGAGCGTCTGTGATGATGTCAGAGCATTTGTGATGATGTCAGAGTATTTGTGATGATGTCAGAGCGTCTGTGATGATGTCAAAGCATTTGTGATGATGTCAGAGCGTCTGTGATGATGTCAGAGCGTCTGTGATGATGTCAGAGCATTTGTGATGATGTCAGAGTATTTGTGATGATGTCAGAGCGTCTGTGATGATGTCAAGCATTTGTGATGATGTCAGAGTATTTGTGATGATGTCAGAGCGTCTGTGATGATGTCAAGCATTTGTGATGATGTCAGAGCGTCTGTGATGATGTCAGAGCGCCTGTGATGATGTCAGAGCATTTGTGATGATGTCAGAGTATTTGTGAGCGTCTGTGATGATGTCAGAGCATTTGTGATGATGTCAGAGCGTCTGTGATGATGTCAGAGCGTCTGTGATGATGTCAGAGCATTTGTGATGATGTCAGAGCGTCTGTGATGATGTCAGAGCGTCTGTGATGATGTCAGAGCATTTGTGATGATGTCAGAGTGTCTGTGATGATGTCAGAGCATTTGTGATGATGTCAGAGCGTGTGTGATGATGTCAGAGCGTTTGTGATGATGTCAGAGCGTGTGTGATGATGGTGTTTCAGGAGGTCGAGCCGCCGTGCTCGGGATCTGTGGTGGGTCGGTTTACCGCCGAGCGTTCGAGGACGAGTTTGGAGCCACGCCATCGGGAACGAGCTGAACATCACAGCAGGTGTGGTGGCGCGGGGACGTTTGATTTGTTTGATGTTTCCTCTTTGCTCGTCTTCACCTTCGTCCTCCTCCTCTTCCTCAGAGCTATACGACATCTTCCTCTGCAGAGCGAAGGAGAAGTGGAGGAACATCAGCACCGCACAGACAGGCGGTAAGAAGCAGTTCAAACTGAGTCCGAGTCCAACAGTTCTGATCTCACCTACACACGTTTACCTGCAGACGGGGCGTCAGCGGACGGAGAGTCCAGTCTGGATCTGATCACACGGGACGTGTCCAGAACTTTCCCCTCCCTCTGCATCTTCCAGAAGGTCGGTGACATCATGACCTGCAGACTGTTCAACTGCAGGAACAGGAAGTTAATACATGCTTTTATTTTGTAGGGTGGTCCTTACCATGACCTGCTGCAAAGCATTCTGGGAGCTTACACCTGCTACAGACCTGATGTGGGATATGTGAGTCTGTCTCACTCTCTGTGAATGTCTCACTCTCTGTGCATGTCTCACTCTCTATCTCTTTCTCTGTCTCTCTCTCTGTGCATGTCTCACTCCCTGTCTCACTCTCCCTCTCTGTCTCACTCTCTGTGCATGTCTCACTCTCACTCTCTGTCTCACTCTCTGTGGATGTCTCACTCTCTGTCTCACTCTCTGTGGATGTCTTACTCTGTCTCACTCTCTGTCTCACTCTGTCTGTCTGTCTCTCTCTCGTCCAGGTGCAGGGCATGTCCTCCATGGCAGCCATGTTGATCCTGAACATGGACGAGGTCGAGGCCTTCATCACTTTCTCCAACCTGATGAACCGACCGTGTCAGCTGGCTTTCTGCAGAGTGGACCACCAGCTGGTACGTAGAGGACCTGAACCTGAACCATCACATGTACAAGCTTAACACAACCTGTCTGTCTGCCTGTCTGTCTGTCTGCCTGTCCGGTCTGTCTGTAGATGTTCAGGTATTTCAGGGCCTTCCAGGTGTTCTTCGAGGAGACGCTTCCTCATCTCTTCGTTCACTTCCAGTCTTCAGGTCTGACTCCAGACCTCTACCTCATGGACTGGTGAGTCTTACTGCAGACCACAAAGAAAGTCAGAGTCCAGCAGAGTCCAGTAGAGTCCAGCAGAGTCCAGCAGAGTCCACTAGAGTCCACTAGAGTCCAGCAGAGTCCAGTAGAGTCCAATAGAGTCCAGCAGAGTCCACTAGAGTCCAGCAGAGTCCAGTAGAGTCCAGTAGAGTCCAGGGTCAAATTGCTAGCCTACCTTAGCACAGATGCTCTGGGCGTGAAGCTCAGGTGTTGTTCTGCTGTCCGTCCAAACTTTTCAGTTTCTGATCAAACAGGAAGTGATGAAACAATGATGTAAATATGCAAATGACCACAGTTCCCTCTGCTAACCCCGCCCCTTAGGATCCTGTCTCTCTACACGAAGCCCCTCCCCCTGGACGTGGCGTGCAGAGTTTGGGACGTCTTCTTCCGTGACGGGGAGGAGTTCCTGTTCAGGACCGCTCTCGGCATCCTGAGGCTGCACCAGGACGTTCTGCTGCACATGGACCTCATCAGCATCGGTAAGACACCTACCTCGGTGACCTCACTGTCACAGCAGCCAATCAGCTTTCACAGGCACAGAACACCTGCAGACTTGTTACTTGACTTGGACCATGTCAGGTGACCCGAGACTGATCTAACTCATCTCGGACTGGACTCGTCTCTGGTGACGTGGACTCATCTCAGGTGACCTGGACTCGTCTTGGGTGACCTGGACTCGTCTTGGGTGACCTGGACTCGTCTGAGGTGACGTGGACTCGTCACGGGTGACCTGGACTCGTCACGGGTGATGTGGACACGTCTTAGGTGACCTGGACTCGTCTCGGGTGACCTGGACTCGTCACGGGTGATGTGGACACGTCTTAGGTGACCTGGACTCGTCTCTGGTGACGTGGACTCGTCTCGGGTGACCTGGACTCGTCACGGGTGATGTGGACACGTCTTAGGTGACGTGGACTCGTCCCGGTTGACCTGGACTCATCACGGGTGACCTGGACTCATCACGGGTGACCTGGACTCATCTCGGGTGACCTGGACTCGTCACGGGTGACCTGGACTCATCTCGGGTGACCTGGACTCATCTCGGGTGACCTGGACTCGTCACGGGTGACCTGGACTCATTACGGGTGACCTGGACTCATCACGGGTGATGTGGACACGTCTTAGGTGATGTGGACACGTCTTAGGTGACCTGGACTCATCTCGGGTGACCTGGACTCGTCTCGGGTGACCTGGACTCGTCACGGGTGATGTGGACACGTCTTAGGTGATGTGGACACGTCTTAGGTGACGTGGACTCGTCCCGGTTGACGTGGACTCATCACGGGTGACCTGGACTCATCACGGGTGACCTGGACTCATCTCGGGTGACCTGGACTCGTCACGGGTGATGTGGACACGTCTTAGGTGACCTGGACTCATCTCGGGTGACCTGGACTCGTCTCGGGTGACCTGGACTCATCTCGGGTGACCTGGACTCGTCTCGGGTGACCTGGACTCGTCACGGGTGACCTGGACTCGTCTCGGGTGACGTGGACTCGTCTCAGTTTGTTAAAGTTTGAGACGTCTGTCGAGTCACCTGTGACTGGACCTGGACCGGTCTGAGGCGACCTGGTCTGGATCATCCTCCCTCAGTATACATGAATCAGTAGATCCGGTGGAGGTTCTGTTACTGACCCGGTTCTGTTCTGTCGGTCCACCTGCAGCTCAGTTCCTGTCCCGCCTCCCTGATGAGGAGCTGCTCTCTGATAGGCTGTTCTCCTGCATCTCAGCGTCGGTCATGCTGAGCGGGAACAGGAAGTGGAGTCAGGTGAGTCAGCTGACAGATTTGGAAAATAAAAGCATGAGAGAATGTTCAGTGAACGTTCAGGTAACCTTTGTTTCTGTCTCTCAGGTTCTGTTGGAGCAGACCGGCTGCTGATCCACAGTCTGTCCTCTGGTTCTGGTTCTTCATGTTTTGGACTTCACAGGTCAACCTGAGTTTCATCATGTGGATCCAAACTAACCAGAACCTGTGTGGACTGAACCGGACCTCACTGTTATGTTGGTTCTGGACGGGAAAGTTCAGGCTTGACTTCTTGTTTAAACCGAATCAGATCAGAACTTTAAATCTTAAAATAAATTAAACAGGTTTGAATTTTAAACTGTGCCTTTTTCACAGAGTGACTCCTCCCTGACACTTCCTGTTTCCTCAAACTTTGGGTCCGGTCCAATAGTCTGTTCTGTTCATGAAGGTTCCTCACTGAAGTGTTAACGTGTCCGTCATGATAAGAGCTGTTTGAATCCTCTAACTGTTAAGGACAGGAGCTTCAATGCTTCCTTTATTATCTCCTTTAGCATAGGATACACGGAGCATCCTTTAGGAAAGGAAAGGAGGTGATGCCGTCCCACAAAATGGATGCAGCATTCAGTCATTAAAACCATCAGTGTGTTTAAACAGTGTGATGCAGCCTGCAGCAGAGAGAGCGTGTGAATATGAACATACGTGTTGAC
Source organism: Argyrosomus japonicus (assembly GCA_015710095.1). Classification (NCBI taxonomy): domain Eukaryota; kingdom Metazoa; phylum Chordata; class Actinopteri; family Sciaenidae; genus Argyrosomus; species Argyrosomus japonicus. The sequence goes on along the minus strand of JADEYK010001970.1, from coordinate 167,768 downwards.
GTGATGTCAAACTTTGATCATGAAGTGTGTTCTGTTGTTGACTGTGGAGCTGCGTTCACACACAGAGTACAAACTGTTTGTGACATCCAGCGTCCTGCAGATCATCATGAAGTTACCGTTGCTGATTAATCATATATCTTTGCCATAACTTGCTGATATGTTTCTATATGAGTGGACAGGAGGGTGAGCGACCATACCAGCTAACAAACACTTCATCTGACTTCTGTGACAGGTGGACAATATTCATTTATTATTTGAACTCTGACGTTGATGATGAAGTCACATTTTTCACCGGGTTGTCCACGTTTATATTTCCTGCATGAAACAACACGGTCAGAGCGCACGGGGAGTATCTAGGAAGTATCTCAGATGAGCGATTTGTAGTCCATCTTCTGGACTTTGTAGTTTTACCACAGGTCACGTCAATAACATTCACCGTCGCTTTGTGACGTAGTCCAGTGTAAGAGCAGTCGTCTTCTCCTAACTCCTTATCACCTCTCCTTCACATGTTTCCTTATCACCTCTCCTTCACATGTTTCCTGATGACCTTGTGAAGTTTTCCATCGAGGTCAAGGAAAAGTGGTTAGGAAAGGTGTTTAGGAAAGGACTTAGGAGCTCATTTTGTTGACTATTGGACCGTACCCTTAGACTCATGAAATAAATGAATAAACTTCTTCTTCGTTGGTGTGAATAAAAACACAATCTGATGAATATTTAAATATTTAAAATAAACCTTTGTGTTGTTGTTGTACAGTTTTAATAACGTCACACAGTCTTCTTCTTTATTAAATTATACCTGAATATATCTATGATGTTTATGACGTCACATGTCGGTGTGAGTTTGTTTCGTGTCCTCTGACCTCCGGCCGCTGGGGGCGCTGTGCTGTGTTCAGGGCAGCAGTCCGGGTTAGTGTTTCCGGGTCTCTGTTCGGATCAACACGCGTGTGAAAGAAGTTCTCCACCAAAACACACCGACTCTCTTCAACACGCACACCGAGGAAGGTTCATCAGAGCTCGGCCTGAATCTGCGCAGACAGACGGAGACTTTGTGCCGCCATGGGTCCGGTGAGTCACAGAGGGACGCTGGGAAATGAAGTTAAACATGAGAACTCATGTTCTCCTAACGTTCTCTCTATGTTCTCCTCATGTCCTCCTCACGTTCTCTCAGTGTTCTCTCAGTGTTCTCCTAATGTTCTCTCTATTTTCTCCTCATGTTCTCCTAATGTTCTCTCTATGTTCTCTCAGTGTTCTCTTCATTCAGTTTCATTGACACAGCTCTAGTTCAGAGAGGACCTACTCTCCAACACTACCAACAGCTGGACATCAAATCAAATTTTATTTGTATAGCCCAAATTCACAAAATACATTTGTACTGAACCTCGTGACTGCTGCTGTGGTCCTGCATGACGTCCACTACATATATTATTACTGTCATTAATGTTACCATATCTCCATTACAGTTTATAGTTAGTTAATGATTTACTGCTGCTGTGCATCTGTGTCTCTCTATCTCTATCACAGGTTCCACTGCTACTGTAATCATTCTATCATTCATTGTAATTGTACAAAATGTTTCTGTTGACTTGTTCTGTACACGTGACATCTATTGCACGTCTGTCCGTCCTGGGAGAGGGATCCCTCCTCTGTGGCTCTTCCTGAGGTTTCTTCCACTTTTTTCCCTGTTAAAAGTTTTTTGTGGGCAAGTTTTTCCTCACTCGAACCGAGGGTCTAAGGACAGAGGGTCTAAGGACAGAGGGTCTAAGGACAGAGGGTGTCACTCCCTGTACAGATTGTAAAGCCCTCAAAGGCAAAATGTGTTTTGTGAATTTGGGCTATACAAATAAAATTTGATTTGATTTTGATTTGACTTTGCCTCTCTCAGACTTTTGTCTGTGTGTGTGTCTGTCTGTGAGAGAGAAGGATAAAATGGCCGACATTCAAACTGTATTATTGATAGTCATTGTTATTATCATTGTTATCCCCCGGCAGTCTAGTCCTATAGCAGCATAACTAAGGGATGACCTGAGCCAGCACTAACTATAAGCTCTATCAAAAAGGAAAGTCTTTAGTCTACTCTTAAAAGTGTTGACCGTGTCTGCCTCCAGAACCCAGATTGGTAGTTTGTTCCACAGAAGAGGAGCTTGATAGCTGAAAGCTCTGGCTCCCAATCTACTTTTGGACACATCTGTCCCTCTACAGCTTTCACAGGACTTACTGCTGCACTAACACTTTATCACTCTGTACACTGACTGTTTCCTTCTCTGTGAGTCACTTTGGATAAAAGTGTCAGCTAAATGACTGAATGTAAATGTAATACGGCAGCAGCAACAATGATAATAATATTATTAATAATAATGATAATAATAATATAAATGTGGTGGACATCAGCAGCAGCAGAACCTGATGAGTTAGTAACCTGAGAAGAGCCCAGTGCATCATGGGAAGTGTAGTCCAGCAAAAACTATAAGCTCTATCAAAAATATTAAAAAACATTTTACTGACACTTTCAAAATAAAAGTCAAACTGAACCTTTTTGTTTTAATTTGGAGATCTGAAGACAAACTCTTGTTTACTTCCTGTTTCCTCCAGCCACGGTCGAAGAAGCGGCGCCCGACGTTCCGGCGTCTGTTGAAGACGAGCGGCGTGAAGCTGGAGAACAAACTGAAGAACCGTCAGCTGAAACAGCAGAACGTTGCCAAGAAGCAGCGCAAAGAGCAGAAAAAGCTGAGGCAGGCGGTGAAGGACGCCGCCATCAGGACGCCACGCCCGCTGGAGACGTACAGGAAGAGACCCGGTGAGAAAACCAGGCTGCTGATTGGCTGTTCAGATCAGACGTCGTTCAGGCGATCTGATTGGACAGACCGATGAGCTCATGATGTCATCTTTAACATGTCCTCCCATCATGCACTGCTCAACCTGTCCTCACCTGTCCTTCTCCCATCATGCACTGCTCACCTGTCCTTCTCCCATCATGCATTGTGTCCCGACAGAGGAGGAGGAGGACGAGGAGTTCCTGGAGAGTCTGCCGACGGACATGATGGAGGGCGACGACCTGCGGCAGATGACCGCCATGGCTCGACACGCCTCCTTCATCACCAGAGACCTGTCGTCATGGTAACGCCAACTCAAACACACCCCGGCAATGATGTTGTTGTTGTGACTGTAGCTTTAAGACGTGACTGAGGTGTGTTTGTTTCGTGTGGCGGGGTGTCTCAGCGGGCCGGTGCACAGCGGTAAGAAGCGGAGCTCCGAGGTGGTGCGGAGCTACGAGAAGGTTCCACGGAAGATGGCGAGGACGGAGGAGAAGGAAGTGATCCACCTGCTGCCAATCAAAGACAAGACAGGCGTCATCCCGCAGAGCGTGGAGAGAGGTACGAGTCTCCATCCAGTCTTAGTCCAGTCTTAGTCCAGTCTCAGAAGTGTGACTCGTTGTCTGTCTGTTCGTAGTGGTCAAAAGGCAGCCGGAGGAAGAGGAGGAGGAAGACTCCGCCGAGGAGCCGGACGAGTTTGGAAACGGTACGGTGACCTTTGACCCTGTGACATCACAGTTTGTGTGACATCACAGTTTGTGTGACATCACAGTTTGTGTGTCATGTTATGTGTCCTCCTGAGCAGAGGGGGCGCTGCAGAGCGGTGCAGCACTGACAGCAGAGCAGAGAGAGCAGCTCAGAGTTCACACGGTGAACGAGAAGAGACGACGCATCGCCAGCCTGGGATCAGCCATCGTGTCCGACCCGTACAGCAACGTAAGGACAGAGGCTGACCTGACACCACACACACCTGACGGAGGTGATACTGTTCTAACAGTGTGTGTGTGTGTGCAGATAAAGCGTGTGAAGGAGCTGCGTGGCATGCTGATGGAGTCCGACCCGAGTGTGGCGGTGACGGTCAGGAAGCTGGTGATGGTGTCACTGATGGAGATCTTTAAAGACATCGCCCCCTCCTACAGGATACGACCGCTGACCACCGCAGAGAAGGCCGCCAAGGTAACGACACGTGTTTGACCGCTCGCCTCACACCAGACAGTCGAGTCGATCTGAAACTGTCTGTCTGTAACTGTCTGTCTGTAACTGTCTGTCTGTCTGCAGGTGAAGAAGGAGACGCAGCAGCTCAGAGAGTTTGAAGAAGGTTTGATCAGTCAGTACAAGTTCTACCTGGAGGACCTGGAGCAGACTATCAAAGGTACACACACACACACTCTCTCTCTCTCTCTCTCACACACACACACACACACACACACACACACACACACACGCACTCTCACACACACACACACACACACACACACGCACTCTCACACACACACACACACACACACACACACGCACTCTCACACACACACACACACACGCACTCTCACACACACACACACACACACACACACGCACTCTCACTCACACACACACACACACACACGCACTCACTCTCTCACACACACACTCTCTCTCACACTCTCTCACACACACACACACACACACACTCACTCTCACACATGCTCTCTCACACACACGTACACACACACTCTCACACTCACTCTGTCACACTCACACTGCAGACTGGAAGCAGAAGAAGAAGAAGCGCAGTCAGTCGGTGGGTTTCCAGTCGTACCGCGGCCTCGCTGAAGTCGCCGTGCGTTGTCTGTGTGAGCTGCTGCTCGCTCTGCCACACTTCAACTTCCACAACAACATCATCGTCGCCCTCGTGCCGCTGATGAACGACCCCGCCAAGAAGGTGAGACTGCTGCACTCTGTACGCAACTCAGGTGACTCAGGTAACTGTGTGATGCGTTCAGGTGTCTGTGTTACAGGTGTCGGGTATGTGTTGTGATGCGTTCAGGTGTCTGTGTTACAGGTGTCGGGTATGTGTTGTGATGAGTTCAGGTGTCTGTGTTACAGGTGTCAGGTATGTGTTGTGATGCGTTCAGGTGTCTGTGTTACAGGTGTCAGGTATGTGTTGTGATACGTTCAGGTGTCTGTGTTACAGGTGTCAGGTATGTGTTGTGATGAGTTCAGGTGTCTGTGTTACAGGTGTCAGGTATGTGTTGTGATACGTTCAGGTGTCTGTGTTACAGGTGTCAGGTATGTGTTGTGATGCGTTCAGGTGTCTGTGTTACAGGTGTCAGGTATGTGTTGTGATGCGTTCAGGTGTCTGTGTTACAGGTGTCAGGTATGTGTTGTGATGCGTTCAGGAAGCTCTTCCAGCAAGACAAAATGGGCGGGGCTTCGTTGGCGACCGTGCGAGTCATCTCCGGCCTCGTTAAGAGCCTCAACTACAACGTCCGACCTGAGGTAATAAATCAAACGCACTCTGACCTCACACACAGTGATTGATGTCAGCTGTGATGTCACGTACTGACCCCCCCACCCCACCCCCTCAGGTGCTGAGGACCCTGCTCAGCCTGAGGATCAAAGAGGTGGAGGTGAAGAAGGACCTGGAGGACTCGGCACCAAAGAAGAAGTTCATGAACAACAAAGAGAAGAAGAAGAATCTGTCGAGGATGCAGAGGAAGGTAAACGCCGTGTTGTCACAGCTCGCTTTGAAGCTTTGTGATGTGACGATGTCATGTGATGATGTCATGATGTCATGTGATGTGTTGCTGTCATGTGATGTGACGATGTCGTGTGATGTGACAATGTTGTGTGATGATGTGATGTGATGCTGTCATGTGATGTGACAATGTTGTGTGATGATGTGATGTGACGATGTCATGTGATGTGATGCTGTCATGTGATGTGACGATGTCATGTGATGATGTCATGATGTCATGTGATGTGATGCTGTCGTGTGATGTGACGATGTTGTGTGATGTGACGATGTCGTGTGATGTGATGATGTCATGTACAGTGGAAGAAGGCGGAGGAGAAGCTGGATAAAGAGTTGTTGGAGGCCGAAGCTTCAGAGAGCAAAGAGAAGAAACTCAAAGTGGTGAGTTGACAAAAAGAGACAAAACATGACTCCATGCCGTGAGTCAGCAGATTAACTAAACTCCTCCTCCTCCTCCTCCTCCTCAGCACACAGAGACTCTGAACATCGTCTTCCTCGTTTACTTCAGGATCTTAAAGAAAGCTCAGAAATCTGAGCTTCTTCCAGCAGTGCTCGAGGGACTGGCCAAGTGAGATACACACACAGACACACACACACACACACACACACACACTGTGGCTGTGATGTTGTGCTGACTTTGATGTCACTTCCTGTCAGTTTCGCTCACCTGATCAACCTGGAGTTCTTTGACGACCTGCTCAACGTGCTGCAGAGCCTCATCCAATCAGGAGTGAGTATTGACCTCGACCCCGCCCCCCTGAGCATGCTGGGTAGTGACACTTTCAAACAGACCTCAGGTGTTTCTATCACCTGACCCGACGTCACACTGCAGCCAATCAGACGCTCAGACCAGTCTAACCTCCACAGTCAGCCTGAAAAGTCTGAGACTGAGACTAAACCCTGAGACTCTACCTGTTTACCTGGCTTTACACAAACTGATCGAGTCATGTGATCTCTGCAGGATCTGACCAATCGGGAGAGTCTGCACTGCATCCAGACGGTCTTCACCATCCTATCAGGACAAGGTGTGTGTGTGTGTGTGTGTCTGTCTGTCTGTCTGTCTGTGTTTCTGTGTGTGGAGAGTACGGTCTAGACCTGCTCTGCATGAAAAGTGTCATGAGATAACTTTTGTTATGATATGGCGCTATATAAATAAAATTGAATTGAATTGTATCAAACTAAAGTTACTTCCTGTTTGTATCAGGTGATGTTCTGAACATCGACCCACTCAACTTTTATTCTCAACTCTACAAAATGCTGCCGAGGCTGCACGCAGGTCAGAAACTCTACTATCACTCTACAGACAATTTACAGTCACTCTACAGGCGCTTTACAGTCACTCTACAGACGCTTTACAGTCACTCTACTGTCACTCTACAGTCGCTTTACAGTCACTCTACAGACTCTTTACAGTCACTCTACTGTCACTCTACAGTCGCTTTACAGTCACTCTACAGACTCTTTACAGTCACTCTACTGTCACTCTACAGACGCTTTACAGTCACTCTACTGTCACTCTACAGTCGCTTTACAGTCACTCTACAGACTCTTTACAGTCACTCTACTGTCACTCTACAGTCGCTTTACAGTCACTCTACTGTCACTCTACAGACGCTTTACAGTCACTCTACAGTCACTCTACAGTCGCTTTACAGTCACTCTACTGTCACTCTACAGACGCTTTACAGTCACTCTACAGTCGCTTTACAGTCACTCTACAGTCACTCTACAGTCGCTTTGCAGTCACTCTACAGACGCTTTACTGTCACTCTACAGTCGCTTTACAGTCACTCTACTGTCACTCTACAGACGCTTTACAGTCACTCTACAGACCCTTTACAGTCACTCTACAGACGCTTTACAGTCACTCTACAGTCACTCTACAGTCACTCTACAGTCGCTTTACAGTCACTCTACTGTCACTCTACAGACGCCTTACAGTCACTCTACAGTCGCTTTACAGTCACTCTACTGTCACTCTACAGACGCTTTACAGTCACTCTACAGTCGCTTTACAGTCACTCTACTGTCACTCTACAGTCATTCTATTGTCAAATCAAATCAAATTTTATTTGTATAGCCCAAAGTCACAAAATACATTTTGCCTCAGAGGGCTTTACAATCTGTACAGGGAGTGACACACTTCACATCTTAGACCCTCAGTTTGAGTGAGGAAAAACTTGCCCACAAAAAACCCTTTTAACAGGGAAAAAAGGTGGAAGAAACCTCAGGAAGAGCCACAGAGGAGGGATCCCTCTCCCAGGACGGACAGACGTGCAATAGATGTCACGTGTACAGAACAATCAACACAAACACATTGTACAATTACAATGAATGATAGAATGACAATGAATTACAATGAATGATAAAATGATTACAGTAGCAGTGGAACCTGTGATAGAGATAGAGAGACACAGATGCGCAGCAGTGAGTGAGTGAGTGAGTGAGAGACAGAGAGACAGAGACACAGAGACACAGAGACAGAGACAGACAGAGTTCAGTAAAGGCAGATGTGACTGCATCTTCAACCAATACAATGCCTGGCTAGGCATAAGAAGAGCTTTGTATGTAAGGAGAAGAATTTTAAATTCTGTTCTAGATTTAACAGGTAGCCAGTGCAAGGAAGCCAAAATGGGAGAGATGTGATCTCTGATCTTGGTTCCTGTCAGAACACGTGCAGCAGCATTCTGAATTAGCTGCAAAGTCCTGTCACTCTACAGTCACTTTACAGTCACTCTACTGTAAGGCTGAGCAATTTTATCGATCCTGCGATATATATCGATATTTTGTTTCCCCAGAAAGTATCGATTTTTTTCAGCCGCGAGTATCGATACATTAAGTCCCATTCAAATCCTGTGTTACGCCTGGCACTCTGCTCGCTGCCCATTTCCCCCCGTTGGCTTTGCAGGAAGAGCGATTAGGTCAGCCAGCCGCTAGTCTCGCTGTAGATCATTTCTAGCAAGTTATCGTTCTATTCCACCGCGTAAAAGACCAATCGAAAAATAGATGTTCGGCAGACTGAAAGCGCAGTCAACGAATGGACAAACGTTACTAGGCAGACTAATTTCTTTTTCAACCAATCAGTGGACGGTATCTATGACATATTCTAGGCAATCAAAGGACTGTGGGGTCTTGGGGGGGAGGGACAACAGAGAAACAGCAGGCAGTGTAGAACAGAGTGCAGGGGGCAGGGAGCACACAGAGCAGAGTGACAGAGGGCCCAAAGTGACTGCAGAGTGACAGAATAACTTCATAAATACTATTTCTATTGAATGACAGGTTCCCCTCAACTTTCTGGAGGGTCTTTGCTTTGCTAAGTGGCATGCCTGAGGAAAATGAGGCAAAAACGCATGGGACCTTTTGTATTGAAAGGGCATTATTTTATTGTTCTTCACATATTTGGTTGAAAACTGCATATGTATGTCAGGCAAAGGGATTGAAAAATAATATTTTCATTCAAAAACTCTTCACTAGTACTGTTTGAGATGTGATATGACAAAAATCAGATTCATTTTGTCCAGCATTTGCAAGCTGTAGACTCTCTGCCCAGTCAGAGCCATATATATATATATATGCTTTCAGTTTTCAGTTCAGTTAATTCAATCCAAGTCAATGGAACACTCACAAGATGTCACCAAAATCACACTGTCCCTTTAAAATCTTTCAGAAAATGGTGTAATCGTATCGAATCGTATCAAATCGTATCGAATCGTATAGTTCGCTGAATATCATGTATCGTATTGTGAGATTAGTGTATCGCTACAGCCCTACTCTACTGTCACTCTACTGTCACTCTACTGTCACTACTGTCACTCCAGTCATTCTACAGTCACTCTACAGTCACTTTACAGTCACTCTGTCACTTTACTGTCACTTTACAGTTGTTTTAGTCACTTTACAGTCACTCTGCAGTTGCTTTACTGTCACTCCACAGTCACTCTACTGTCATTCTACTGTCACTACAGTCGCTCTACAGTCGCTTTACAGTCACTCTACAGTCGCTTTACAGTCACTCTACTGTCACTCTACAGTCACTCTACATTCGCTTTACAGTCACTCTACAGTCTCTTTACAGTCTCTTTACAGTCACTGTACAGTCACTGTACTGTCACTCTACAGTCGTAGCGGCTGTGGCTTGGAGGTAGAGCGGGTCGTCCACTAATCAGATGATCCAGTCTGCATGTCGAAGTGTCCTTGGGCAAGATACTGAACCCCAAATTGCTCCCGAAGGCTGCACCATCGGTGTGTGAATGTGTATGAAGCTCCTCAAACTGATGAGCAATTGGCACCGTGCATGGCAGCCAATGCCATCAGTGTATGAATGTGTGTGAATGGGTGAATGAGATATGTCCTGTAAAAGCGCTTTGAGTGGTCGGAAGACTAGAAAGGCGCTATATAAGTACAGTCCATTTACCATTTACCACTCTACTGTCACTCTACAGTCACTCTACAGTCGTTTTACAGTCACTTTACAGTCACTCTACAGTTGCTTTACAGTCACTGTACAGTCACTCTACAGTCACTATTGTCACTCTACTGTCACTCTACAGTCGTTTTACAGTCACTTTACAGGCATTCTACAGTCGCTTTACAGTCACTTTACTGTCACTCTACAGTCACTGTACTGTCACTCTACAGTCACTCTACAGTCGCTTTACAGTCACTCTACAGTCACTACTGTCACTCTGTCACTCCACAGTCATTCTACAGTCACTTTACTGTCACTCTACCTTCACTCTACTCTTTAGCGTGAAGAATCCATCTTTAATGATGACATAGATCACATGACTGCTGTCTGTTTCAGGGATGCACAATGATGACATCCTCATCGTGCTGCGGTGCCTGGACGCCATGTTGACCCGCCGTAAGAAGCAGGTGACGCTGCAGAGGGCGATGGCGTTCACCAAACGACTGAGCACGCTCAGTCTGCACATGTTGCCCAACGCCACTGTGGGACTCCTCGCCGCCAACAGATCCACAATGCATGTGAGCGTTTGTGCTTTTACACTTTGTATGGTGTTGAGGTGAGGTGTTCATGGCAACAAACACAAGTAAACCACTTTGTGTGTGTGTGTGCGTATGTGTGTGTGCATGTGTGTGTGTGTCAGGCGTTCCCTAAGTGTGACTTCCTGTTGGATAACGAGATTCAGGGCAGTGGCTTCTACCTGCCAGAGTTAGACGAACCTGAACACTGCAACGCTCAGAACACGGCATTATGGGAACTACACACTCTACAGGTACGAGTACACGCTCTACACATACTACATGCTCTACACATACTACATGCTCTACACGTACCGGTACATGCTCTACACGTACTACACACTCTACGAGTACCAGGACTAGTACGAGTACAAGTAATTATGTGTGTGTGTGTCCACAGAGACATTACCACCCGGTCGTACAGCGCTTGGCAGTCCACCTCTGTCTGGGCGCGCCCAGTGAAGGATCGGCGGCGCTCGGGGTGGACCTGAGCCGCAGGTACGAACACATGGACGCTCCAGTTAGAGTGCTCCGTTTCTACCCATGTCCAACATCACTTCCTGTCTGTCCTGTGGGTTCTTACACACGTCATGTGATGCTGAAACTTCAGGAGCCTTTGTTTTGATTTGGGGGACATCCCTGTTCATACTCAAGTGTGTCTGTGTGTCCACTTCCTGTCCAGGTCTCCGGCGGAGCTCTTTAACGTGTACAGCGTCAAAGACATGACCTTTAACCCCCCTGTAGCTCCGCCCGGCACCAAGAAGAAGGTACACAAACCAAATTAAAACCAATAAAATTTTTAATGTTGAACTCATTAATTATTCATTAATTATTCATCAATCAGCTGATTTGTCAATAAAGTTTTTTTTTTCTTTTTCATGTTTCAGGATCATTTTGTGGGCGGGGCCACACTGCTCGACTTCGAGCTGCAGAGACGAGCAGAGAGCGCCATGACCGCCATCGAGGAGGCGGAGCTTGACTTTAACACAACACACACAAAGACACACTGAACACTGACACCCACACATTCTGTAAAAATATTGTAGCCTTCAAAATAAAAGCGTAAACGTCAGGTGGAGGCATGAAGAGAATCAGATGGTTTTGTTTTTTTATTGTGAAAGTTTAACTTCCTGTTTAATTAAAGTTGTTTTTTTTTTTAATGTTTGTTTTCAGTTTTTTAAATCAAATCAAACATCAAGATAAACACAGTTCACAGTTAAAATAAAAAGAAACAAACAGATCTACAGTCAGCTCTAAACTACACGAGAACATATGAACGTATGCATTCAGTCATATTTAATAAGCATCTTGTGTAATCAGGACCGGCTGTGAGTTGTTTGCTGTAACGTGGGAACAATAAATGTAGTCTGGGTGTGGTCTGTTGCCGGTCTTGGACCATCCCGGACCACTGAGGGGCGCCGCCACCTTCCCCCCTCTGGCCGACCCGGACATCACCCATCACTGCAGCTCCAGGCGCAGCTCGAAGAGCGCAGACAGGTACAGCTCTTCATCTTTACAGTCCAGAGCTTTCTGATAAAACTCCATGGCCATCTTCTTATCGCCTTCAGCTTTGGCCACAAGACCTAACAGAGCGAACGCCTCGTCATCGTCCTCGTTGTCTGAGAGACGCCGCTCCGCGATCTGCTTCAACTTCTGAAGAAAAGGAGAACCGACACATTCAGCATGTTCAACATCAGGTTCAAACAGTCTACAGTATCATGTGTGAAGCAGTTTGCCTTGTGGAGCAGCAGAGGGCGCTCTTAGCCTGACCTAATGCAGCCCTGCTGACGTCTGAGAAGAAGAGTGACAGTATGTTCGGTTGTAAAAGACAGATTCTCCTCATACAAACACATCAGCAGTTTACCTGACACTCACCTTGACACACTGTCTCCACTCCCACGTCTTTGGAGTTAACTTCAGCGCCTGTTTAATCAGATCATCGATCAGCTCATCATCACATCATTTGTTCTGCAGCTCTGATGAACTGATCTCACCTCAGTGTAGTGCGTGATGGCCCCCACCTCGTCTTTCTTGTAGTAGTGGTAAAATTCAGCGTAATGATGGTGGAACACTTGATGAAAGCTCTGGTCCGTCTCAGAGAGAGTCTTTAAACCCCGCTGGAAAAACTGCTCTGCCCTGAGACACAAAGACTGAATGAAGACAACGAATAGACGAACGGACAGACGAACAAATGAAGACAGGTACAAAGGAAAGGACCGATGAATGGACAGGTGAAGTCACCTGATCAGGTTGTTGTCCTCTCCGTACAGAAGTGCCAGCTCAATGATGGCGAGGACAAATGAAGGTTTTATGTTGACAGCTTCCTCCAGGTGTTGAATGCACAGACACCTCCACTCCTTCACCTCTGGGGGAACCCAGCAGAACAGAGTTAGCTCGGTGTCACAGTGTGAAATATCAAAACACCTTCAGACGGACACTTTCATACAGACACCTTCAGAGGGACACCTTCATACGGACACTTTCATACAGACACCTTCAGACGGACACCTTCATACAGACACCCTCATACAAACACCTTCAGACGGACACTTTCATACAGACATCTTCGGACGGACACCTTCATACGGACACCTTTATGCGAATACCTTCATACGGACACCTTCATAGACAGACACCATCATACAAACACCTTCAGACAGACCCCTTCATACAAACACCTTCATACACACACTTTCATACAGACACCTTCAGTTTGTCGTGAGCGTACTGGGTTTGTTGAAGGGCTTCTTGATCTGCTCAGCGTTCTTCTTCTTCCTGTAACAAACGAACAGCTGGTGGTGGATAAAAGCCGACTGACTCGTCCTCTTCAGCGCCCGTTTCAGCAGTTGGATGGACCGCTCGTCCTCATCCTGAAGGAAAGACATTCAAAAAAGAAGAAGCATGGTTAGTCAGTCCATGACTTCTTTGTTCACCCTGCTGCATCGTAAGTACTGAGAGTCATTCAGACCGACCTTGATGCGAAGATATTTTGCGACGTAGCGCATGACATGAGGGTTGTCAGGACCTATCTTCAGTGCTCTCTCTACCAGCCGTTCAGCCCCTTGGGGTTTCTCCTTGAGCAGCTTCAGAGCCAGTATCGACAGCAGAACACCATCGTCAGGGTTGACCTCCAGGGCTCGGTGAAGCTGCTTGACAGCCGGTGACTCCTCACCTTCCTTCAATGTTTCTAAAACCTTCTGCAAATGAGACTTCAGTCAGTTTACTGAGTTCAGTTCCTGGACTACAAATTATCTCCCAGCTTTAAAGAAAAACATCTCAGAAACAGGCAGTGAGTGTTGGGGTTCGATGGTTTGAATCTTGTTGACTTTCATCATGTTTTAGAAAACTGACCATCTCTCTCCGGTGCAGGGCGATGGCACAGCCAGCGTTCCACTCGCTGTCGTCAGGCTGAAGCTCTAAAGCTTGTTGGAAACAGTCGATGGCTTTGGGGTTGTGAAGCTTCAGGTAGGTCCAACCTTTTTCTCCATAAACCTCCGGGAGGAGAGCTGTGGAGGAACCGGTGGGATACTTCATCTGTAAAGAGAAGGACGGGCGGGTGGAGCTTACCTGGATCAGTGACTTCACATCAGACAGAGCTTTAAATACATGCTTCAAAGCACTCATACCAGTATGTCGTCGACCTTCTGGCAGTAACCATGTGACTGTGTGTAGTCTCCGGTGTGGTATTTCAACCAGGCCATGTCTCCGTACGTCACAATGAGGCGCGGCTCGCAGTCCTCACCATAAGACTCTCTGTTTGTCTTCTCTGATTGGCTGAGAAGGTCCATCGCCTCCTCTCGTTGATCCTGAAGGTACCTGAGGAGATAGAGATCCTGGAGTGAACCCTGAAGTCCTGAATGAACAGAGCCTTCCAGGTTACCTAACCCTCTGACCCAGCTGAGCCCTGAACTGTACCTGACATAAGCCAAGAAGCTGTAGGAACGAGCCACCGCGCCCCGCTGTCCCAGCTGAAGGTCCAGGTGGTCCTCGAGTCGAGTGCTCAGGTTCTTCAGGTCGAGGTCTTCCTTCTTTAGATCCCACGTGAAGTGGCTCTGCAGCCGCAGCAGCCTGGACTGAAGGGTACTGCCTGGGTCACTGCAGGTCAAAGGGACCGGGTCACTGCGGGTCAAAGGACACTCCAAAGCCGTCTATAGACACTTAATGGCATGACTGATTTGAGTTTTTATCTCAGATCTGACTTTAATATAGACTGGCTCTCACAAACTGTTAACTACAACTTCTGCCTGTGGTCTTCAACAGCTTTTAAATATACCTACTAGAACATGTCTGAGAGGGCGGGGTATTAAGAGCTCAACATGTATCGACCATATATTCACAAATGCTTCTAAACAATGTCTCACAACTTTTTCATTGCCTATTGGTTGTAATGATCATAACATGGTGGCCAAGGAAGGAAGGAAGGCAAAAATTTCAAAAACGGAACCCAAAATAATTTTTAAAAGATCATACAAATGGTTTAAAACTGAATGCTTTAAGGAGGAGAGAACCTAAGTTGGGAGGAAATTCTAAAAGAAGCTCTGAACAAATTTGATGAAATTCTGATGCCGGTAATAAACAGGCACGCTCCTCTCAGAAAATTTACAGCCAGAAACACCCGTACACCATGGTTAGATCACGAAACCAGAGAGCACATGAAACACAGAGATCAAGCAAGAAAACTGCAATACTAACAGGATATGAGTCAGACTGGATAATATATCTTAAGTTAAGAAACTGTGTTACAAAGTTAAATAGGATAAAAAAGAAATTGTACTATGAAAATACGATTATTAATATCAAAAATGATAACAAAAAAGTATGGAAAACACTGAATGAATTAATGGGCAAAAACCCTCAACACCATCATTCTTAGAGGTGGATGGCAACTTCCTCACTCGACCATCAGACATTGCTAGCTATCTTAATAAATATTTCATAAATAAAATTGATCAATTAAATAATAATATGCTGCCTATTGATATTAATAACATATCCAATCTATTAATAAAAGATAACATTATGAAGGATAAACAATGTTCACTTAAGTTTGATAAAGTAGGTATTAAGACAGTAGAAGATATGTTACGAACTTGTAAAAATAAACCACCAGGCATTGATAATCTTGATAGTAAGCTACTAAAGCTGGTCGCAGAGGAAATTGCACCTCCTATCTGTCACATTATAAATATGAGTTTTGCCAGCTGTCTGTGTCCACTACAATGGAAGCGTGCCAAGATAATTCCATTACCAAAAAACAAGAAACTGCAATTTTCAGGAGCCAACAGTTGTCCAATTAGCCTTTTACCTGTATTAAGTAAAATTATGGAAAGTGTAATATTTGAACAAATGACAAACTACTTATTTTTGAATAATTTACTAACAGATTTTCATCACGCATATCGTAAGGGTCACTCCACAACATCAGCTCTAACTCAAATGACAGATGACTGGCTGAGGGAAATAGATAAAAAGAAACTAGTTGGTGTGGTTATGCTTGATTTCTCAGCTGCATTCGACCTAATTGACCACAATTTATTGTTGAAAAAACTTGAATGTTATGGTTTTGAGGTGTCCTCTTTGTCCTTCCTAAGGAGTTATCTAACTGATAGAACACAGACAATTTTCTTTAATGGGTGTTTTTCTGAAGAGAATGCTGTGTCATGTGGAGTACCACAGGGGAGTTGTTTGGGACCGTTATTGTACATTATTTATACCAATGACCTACCACTTGTTCTGAGAAATGCAAACATAGGAATGTATGCTGATGACTCAACCATATATGCCTCTGCACTAACTAACGGGGAGCTAAATGCAGTTTTGAAAGAAGAGTTAAAAGCAGTTGTGGACTGGGTTAACTGCAACAAACTTGTTTTGAATGTATCCAAAACCAACTGTATGGTAATTAGCTTGCACCACAACATTAGTAAAAATCCTCAGTTAGATCTGAAAATCAAAGAAGTATGTATCAATCAGGTGCAGGAGACCAAGCTGCTGGGAGTGGTCACTGATGACACATATAAACATGGTTGTTAATAAAATGGGGGGAAGTGGCATCTCTGTCATCAGAAGATGCAAAGCATATTTATCACCAAAATCAACTAAACTAATAATACAGGCTTTAATTCTGTCAAATCTTGACTAGTGGGCTGGTCTGGTCAAACGCCACAGCAGATATAATTAATAAACTAGAAATCTCGGTTGGTTGATGGTTGGTGATCAGTGATGGGAATAACGGTGCTATAAATAACGGCGTTAGTAACGGCGTTACTTTTTTCAGTAACGTGCAAAGATTTTTCTTGTTCCTCCTTCCTTGGTGAGGGCGGGGGCATGAGACAATCGCATAAATGATGACGATTGGCTGAGGTTGAGTAAAATTCCATGGTAAGCCAATCAGAGGTGGAGTTGGGCAGGTGTTGCTATAATCCATGACATTTTATTGGATGCTAGTCTCACTTTCCCACAGCAACGTTAAAATAGTTTAGATTTGTGTACTGTGGATTTCTGTTATGTATTGTATTAAGTGTCCATTTCATTATAATATTCAGATTTATCATAAATAACTGAACACATGTGCACATGTATTTTAAGTTCCGTCACAGAGGGGTGGAGGTGGGGTCCAAATTCTTTGACACATTTGAGCATTTAAAAAATTACTTGAAAGTAACGCAATAGTTACTTTCCAAAGTAACTAGTTACTTTTATAATTTGTAACTCAGTAAGTACTTTAGTTACTTTCTGTGAGAAGTAACTAGTAACTGTAACTAGTTACTTTTTTAGAGTAACTTGCCCAACACTGTTGGTGATAGATTGTTTTATTCATTACTGATATTTGTAAGAAATGTATCTATAACAAAAACCCCACAAGTTATAGAACTACACTATAGTTCAGACAATCATAGTTATACAACGAGACATGTGGCCAGTGGAAAGTTTTCACTGCCACAAATAAAGAAAAACTACAGTAAAAGAACAGTAATGTACAGAGCCATGTATGCTTGGAACCGACTCCCCAAACACCTTGGACAAACTATTAGCACAAGAGAATTTAAATTGTTAGTGAAAAAGCATCTTTTAAATGGATACATACAGAAGTTATGGAATTATCCTAATCATTAATAATATAGGCCTGGATGGTTAAAATATATATAATATCTTAAAATAAATGGATGTTGGATATAGGGATATTGAGTGAAATTATAATGGAATGATGTGGAATGCATGAATTGCTTAAGAGTCTGAAGCATTGTTGTAAATAAATGTTACCTCTTTTTTATTTTTTTATTTTTCTGTAAATTTTATTTTATACATATTTTGTATTTGTTTGTTTGTTTGTTTGTCTGTTTTTATTTTTTTCTTTTAAATTTTGTCTTGAACTGTATTATATGTCGGACCCCAGGAAGAATAGCTGCGAAAACAATAGAATCAAACTTAAAATATAAAATCTGCTAAAATAAAATATAAAAATATGTTTCAGTTTTCTTACACTGACATGAACACGTCACAAACAAACAGACCTAACCAGTTTTCAGGGCTCCTCACGTACACAAAATAAAGGTTCTTTAAAGGTTCTTCAAAGGTTCTCTGGTAAGTTTTGTTTGTCAGTGACAGTTCAATCATCCTGACAGAACTCTGTATGATTAATTATTAATTATATAATTTCATGATTTGATGACGTAAGTACACTGTGAAAACATTTGACTGTTTCTGATTTTAAAGTTTGTTTCATCCTAACGTCGAGTTCAAATTATCAAATCAGCTGACTGAACTGACCTCATTCTGAAGGTGAAGATGATGATGGAGGTGAAGCTGATGGAGGTGCTGGAGTTGTTTTGGGTCGGGCTGCCCCGTCTGATCAGAAACTTAAAGAAACGAAACTGAACGTGAAGTCTGGTGATGCGTTCACGGTCCGCTTTGAAATCACGGTAAGAAGAGAACACAGAGGTTTACCCTGAAAGACAGAAAGGGCTAGCAGCGGCACTGACCTGCCACACGCTGCTGTTCTGGTCATCAGTTTATTTATTTATTTTATTAAACAGTCATCAGTTTATTTATTTATTTTATTAAACAGTCATCAGTGATCAGAGTCACTGGAAGTATCATTTTTATTTTTATCACGGGATTTCTGCTTTAATCTGAAAATAATATTTTCTTAATTAATCTCTCAACATCTGTCTGAACCACTGCTGCTGTGAGGAGCAGCTGCAGGTTCTGCATGTCATGCATAACCCTCCCTCTTCCTCCTCCTCTTCCCTTCCTCCTCCTCTTCCTCCTCCTCCTCTTTCTCCTAGTCCTCATCCTCCTCCTCTTCTTCCTCCTCCTCTTCCTCTTTCTCCTCTTCCTCCTCCGCCTCCTCCTCTTCCCTTCCTCCTCCTCCTCTTTCTCCTAGTCCTCGTCCTCCTCCTCTTCCTCTTTCTCCTCTTCCTCCTCCTCTTCCCCCGCCTCTTTCTCTTCGTCCTCCTCCTTCTCCTCTTCCTCCTCCTCTTCTTCCTCTTTCTCCTTGTCCTCTTTCTCCTCTTCCTCATCCGCCTACTCTCCCTCCTCCTCTTCTTCCTCCTCGTCCTCGTCCTCCCTTTCCTTCTCCACCTCTTCCTCCTCCTTGTCTTCCTCGTCTTTCTCCTCTTCCTGCCCCTCTTCTTCCTCTTTCTCCTCTTCCCCCGCCTCTTCCTCTTCGTCCTCCTCCTTCTCCTCTTCCTCTTCCTCCTCCTCTTCTTCCTCTTTCTCCTCGTCCTCTTCTTCCTCTTCCTCCTCCGCCTACTCTCCCTCCTCCTCTTCTTCCTCCTCGTCCTCTTCATCTCCTCTTCGTCCTCCTCCTCCTCTTTCTCTTCTTCCTCTTTCTCCTCGTCCTCCTCCTCTTCTTCTTCTTTCTCCTGGTCCTCTTCCTACTCCTCCGCTTTGTCCTCCTCCTCTTTCTCCTCTTCCTCCTCCGCCTACTCTTCCTCCTCCTCTTCTTCCTCCTCGTACTCGTCCTCCTTTTCCTCCTCCTCTTCTTCCTCCTCCTCCTTGTCTTTAGATAATACTTTAAAATTCTGATGTTTACTATTACGTAAATAGTAATAAAATAGTAAAGTAATAGATTACTTTTGAAAGTTAAAGATTACTTTAAAATTCTGACGTTTTTCAGAGAAAAAAGTAATAGTAATAGTTATAGTAATGGATTACTTTAAAAAGTAATAGATTACTTTGGGATGGATTACTGGGGTGGAGGGTCAGTCTGCCCTTGTCCTTGGCGGTGGCAGCAGATGGTGATGGAGGCTGTGAGGATGGACTCAGTGATGGAGGTGCACCATCATTGTCTTTGTTCAGCTTTGTTCAGGCACAATCGCTGCAGTCTCTTTAAAACACCAGAGACTTCACAAGAGCTGATGAAGGTGAAGTCCACAGACTGTCACATCAACAAACACACCAGAGACTTCACAAGAGCTGATGATAGTGAAGTCCACAGACTGTCACATCAACAAACACTTAAAACACAGATGCTGAACCGGCAGTGAAAGATCTACAAGAGAGAGCAGAAAGCCTGACAGGCTGAACGTGTGATTAAAGAACTGTGTATGAACTGTATGAACTTCATGTTTTTCATGTTTTATACGTTTTGAAAAGTCTTTGAAGTGTTATGCACAAATGAAATATACTTATATTTATAATGTTGACAGGTATTATGTGTTTTCCACTGCTACAATATTCAACCTCAAAGAGATTGTTGTTGACCACAAGGTGTCAGTATAAAGGAGATGTACAGGTATGCACATGGTGACAAGTGTATAAGAATGCAAGATGACAAAGATTTCAACAAAGTGATCCGGTTTGTTTATTAAAATAAAATAAATATAAAAATAAAAAGACTCCACAGAGGGTAATGAAGTGCTTCCTGAAGTCCACATCCATCTCCACTGTCTTTAGATCACTTCTAAAAAAAAATATTTTGAAAGTAATCAATTACTTTTAAAGGAATAGATTACTTCTGAAAAGTACTTATCTATTACTTTCAAAAGTAGTATATGACTTTCAAAATACTTTTTCCCAGAAATCTGAATTTTTTTTCTCAGAATTCCGAAAAAGTCAGATTTCTGAGGGGGGAAAAAGTCAGAATTTTGAAGTAATCTATTATTTTATAAAGTAATCTATTACTCTAAAAGTAATCTATTGCTTTCAAAATACTTTTATTTATTAAGATCTGGAAGTTAAAAAAACTTTTTTGTGAGTTTTTTAACGTAATTTTTTTTACGACTTTTTGTACGATGTTTTTTACGATGTTTTTTTTACAACTTTTTAAACGACTTTTATTGTTATTTTATATTTAAAATGTAAAAAATTGTTCAGGACATCTGCCATGGCAACTGCCACAGCAACTACTGTTGTTTTGGGCATCTGTTTTTAGTTTTTTTTAAAGAGCAGTGACAGGAATGTTCCCCTACTTTTTTAAAAACATTTTTTCTGGCTTTTTAATGTAAGTTTTTATAACGTTTTTTTAGATGTAATTTTTTTTACATCTTTTATAGTTGTTATTTTATTTTTAAATGTTAAAAATTGTTTGAATGTTCAGGACGGCAGCAGTTGCCACGGCAAAGAAGCAGTTTTGAGCAAAGAAGAAATTATTTTAAAAACTACTTTTTTGTGAGTTTTTTAACATAATTTTTTACAACTTTTTATATGATGATTTTTACGATTTCGATTTTTACGCACAAAAAAGTTTTTAAATTTTTTTAAAAATATATAAAACAATAACAATAAAAAAAGACAACAAATTTTTTTTAAAAAGTTGTAAAAAATTACTTAAAAAAAGCCGTAAAAAAGTAAAAAAGTAAAAAAAAATTTTAAAAAGTAGGGGAAAAAATCAGAAAAAAATCAGAAAAAGTCGTAAAAAACATTGTACAAAAAGTTGTAAAAAAAATATCATAAAAAACATTGTACAAAACATCGTACAAAAAGTCGTAAAAAAACATCATACAAAAAGCTCATACAAAAAGTCGTAAAAAACATCGTATAAAACATACAAAAAGTCATAAAAAACGTCGTACAAAAAGTAGTAAAAAACATCACACAAAAAGTAATTTGAAAAAACTGTAAAAAACATCGTAAAAAACATACAAAAAGTCATAAAAACATCGCACAAAAGTCATAAAAAATTACGTTCAAAACTCAAAAAAAGTAGTTTTTTTAAATAATTTTTTCAAATATAAAACAACAATAAAAGACAACAAATTTTTTTTTTAAAGTTGTAAAAAATGGGATGTAAAAAGGGTAAAAAACATCGTACAAAAAGTCGTGAAAAACATTGTAAAAAACATCATACAAAAGGTCATGAAAAAACATCGTAAAAAACCTTGTAAAAAAACATCACGAAAACATCATACAAAAAGTCAGTTTTCAGATTTTTTTCTACTTTTTTCCCCTACTTTTTTAAAAACATTTTTTCCGACTTTTTAATGTAAGTTTTTACAACATTTTTTAACGTAATTTTTTTTACGACTTTTTGTACGATGTTTTTTTACGATGTTTTTTTTTTACAACTTTTTAAACGACTTTTATTGTTATTTTATATTTAAAATGTAAAAAATTGTTCAGGACATCTGCCATGGCAACTACCACAGCAACTACTGTTGTTTTGGGCATCTGTTTTTAGTTTTTTTTAAAGAGCAGTGACAGGAATGTTCCCCTACTTTTTTAAAACATTTTTTCTGGGTTTTTAATGTAAGTTTTTATAACGTTTTTTTAGATGTAATTTTTTTTTACATCTTTGATAGTTGTTTTTTTTTTTTAAATGTTAAAAATTGTTTAAATGTTCAGGACTGCTGCCGTTTTGGGCAAAGAAGAAATTATTTAAACAACTACTTTTTTGTGAGTTTTTTAACATCATTTTTTACGACATTTTGTACGATGATTTTTCAAAAAAAAAATTTAAAAGCTGTGAAAAATGACATTAAAAAGTCGGAAAAAAGTAAAAAAGTACAGAAAAGTAAAAAGAAAAGAAAAAAAGGGAAAAAAGTAGGGGAAAAAGCGGAAAAAGGCAGAAAAAGTCATACAAAACATTGTACAAAACATCATACAAAAAGTCGTAAAAAACATTGTAGAAAAAGTTGAAAAAAAATTGTACAAAACTGTACAAAAAGTCGTAAAAAACATCTTAGAAAAAGTCATAAAAAACATAGTAAGAAATACCATACAAAACATCATACAAAAAGTCGTAAAAACATCATAGAAAATATCGTACAAAAGGTGTAAAAAACATCACAAAATACATTGTTAAAATCATTGTACAAAAAGTCGTACAAAACATCATACAATAAGTTGTTAAAAAGCTGTAAAAAAACATCGTACAAAAATTCATAAAAATGTTGCACAAAAAGTCATAAAAAATTACGTATAAAAGCTCACAAAAAATATTTTTTTAAAACATTTTTTCAAATATGAAACCAACAATAAAAAACAACAAAATCTTTTTAAAAAGTTGTAAAAAAAATTACATTAAAAAAGTCAGAAAAAGCCGTAAAAAACATTGTACAAAAAGTTGTGAAAAACATCGTAGAAAACATTCTACAAAAAGTCGTAAAAAACATCGTACAAAAAGTCATAAAAAACATAGTAAAAAATATCATATGACACAAAGTAAAAAACATCGTAGAAAAAGTCATAAAAAACATAGTAAAAAACATAGTACAAAAAGTCATGAAAAACATTGTACAAAAAGTCGTAAAAACCACTGTAAAAACACCGAACAAAAAGTCATAAAAAAAACATTGTACAAAAAGTCATAAAAAACATAGTAAAAAATATCGTATGACACAAAGTAAAAAACATCATAGAAAAAGTCATAAAAAACATAGTAAAAAACATAGTACAAAAAGTCATGAAAAACATTGTACAAAAAGTCATAAAAACCACTGTAAAAACACCGAACAAAAAGTCATAAAAAAAAACATTGTACAAAAAGTCATAAAAAACATAGTAAAAAATATCGTATGACACAAAGTAAAAAAACATCATACAAAAAGTCGTAAACAATTATGTTAAAAAAACTCACAAAAAATTAGTTTTTTAAATCTTTTTTTTGTTGTTGCCCAAAACAGCAGCAGTTGCCGTGGCAGCTGCAATGGCAGAAGTCCTGAACATTTAAACATTTTTCTACATTTTAAATATAAAATAATAACAATAAAAGACGTGAGAGTTGTAAAAAAATTACATTAAAAAAGTCGGAAAAAATGTTTTTAAAAAAGTAGGGGAAAAAAAGTAGAAAAAAATTGTAAAAAAAATCATACAAAACATCGTAAAAAACATTGTACAAAACATTGTAAAGTCAGAAATCTGAGTTTTAACATCAGAATTCTGTGTTTTAAAGTCAGAAATCTGAGTTTTAAAGTCAGAAATCTGAGAAAAATGTGAGAAATCTGAGAAAAAAGTCAGAAATCTGTGTTTTAAAGTCAGAAATCTGAGAGAAAAAGTCAAAAATCTGAGTTTTAAAGTCAGAAATCTGTTTTAAAGTCAGAAATCTGAGAAAAAAAGTCAGAAATCTGAGAAAAAAAGAATTCTGTGTTTTAAAGTTGACATGTTGTCAGGTAAAAACTGTGTTTTCTCCATATTGTATAAAATATATATTTTTATTATTTCATTTTTTCCAAAAAAGTGTCCAGAGAGCTTAAAAAAAGAGACATAATCACATTACTGACATAAAAATAGATAAAGTAAAACTAATTGAAATAAACATTGCCTGTAATATCCATAAAGTCCAGCAGGGATCAGTATTTCACCACAGAAGAAGAGGGTCAGCTGTGTTTCATAATGAATTATTATAATTATAGAACCATTTGTAGGTTCTTTAAGGAACCATAAACGGTTCTCCAAACAACTTCAGCAAAAACACATCAGCATTTTTACTAAAGTTCTTTGTGGACCAACCAACTGGTTCAATGAAGAACCTGTTCTGAACTGTTCTTCTTCTGGTTTTAAATCAAATGTTGAAAAATGAGAACATGAACAGAGCTGTGTGCAGACTGAATGGACTCGTTTGTCTGCGATTAATTGGTAAAGTTATTGAAGTTGTTGTGAAGAAAGAGAGGAAAGGGGGTGGTGAGTTTAACTTTGTCTCTACACAGGAAGTTAATTAAGTTAAACAAAGTTTTTTTATAAAACGTGAAACAATCTTTGAGAGTCTGAGGCAGTCACAGGACAGGAAGAGTCCTTATAAGGCCTGCCGGGAGGAGTCCAGACTGACATGAGCCAGTGGTGGGCGAGGCCGAGCTCATAAAAGCAGTCTGGAAGCTGACAGAGCTCAGACTCTGAACACAGACCAGGTTCACATAGAGTAGACTTATGCAGGATGCTGCTGCAACCTTTCTGGACCTTCCTCCGGGGACACTCGTCCCTACTGCACTCACCTTACTTCCCCGTTGTCTTCTCCTTGTCCGTCTACCTGTCCTTCTGTCTGCCGTTCCTGCTGCTGGACTCATTGTCCTCCAGGTGGGCCCTGGTGCGCAGGTACAAGCTGCAGTCTCAGAGCTCTGTGAGCTGGGCCTCAATGCAGAGCTGCCTGGCCTTGACATTCTACAATCACCTGGTTTTCATCTTCCCACTGACAGTGATACACTGGTACCTGAGGCCCGCCTACCTGCCTGAGGAGCCCCCGACCATGCCATGGCTGCTGGCTCAGGTGCTGGTTTGCCTGTTGCTCTTTGACTTCCAGAGCTTCACCTGGCACCTTCTCCACCACAAAGTGCCGTGGCTCTACCGCAACTTCCACAAGGTCGGTTGAACTCACCAGTGATGGACATGTCAGAAAGAATCTGTTGTTTCTGCTCCAGCCTCATGTTTTTTTTCTCCTCCACCAGGTGCACCACACCTACACCTCCACCTCTGCCCTCACCACCGAATACTCTGGGGTCTGGGAGACTCTCAGTCTGGGCCTCTTCGCCGCCGCCAACCCCATCATGCTGGGATGCCACCCGCTCACCGAGCTCGCCTTTTTTGTGGTCAACATCTGGCTGTCGGTGGAGGACCACTGCGGCTACGACCTGCCGTGGGCCACCCACCGCCTGGTGCCGCTGGGGCTGTACGGCGGCGCGCGCCACCACGACCTCCACCACCTCAAGTCCAAGTACAACTACGCCCCCTACTTCACCCACTGGGACTGCCTTGCCGGGACACTGTGCACCCAGCAAAACTGAAGTATGACAAAAGGTTTCTGAATGGATGGAGTAATGTTTTAAACTGATGGAGAAGTTTTGAACTGATGTCTCCATCAGCTGTCTGAGTTCCTGAACTGATGGAGTAATGTTGAACTGATGGAGTAATGCTGAACTGATGGAGTAATGTTGAACGGATGGAGAAGTTTCTGAACTGATGGAGTAATGTTGAACGGATGGAGAAGTTTCTGAACTGATGGAGTAATGTTGAACTGATGGAGAAGTTTCAATCTTTAGATAAACAAGGCCTGTGTAATGTAATCTGATCATCAGTTATTTTAAACAGTTTGACAGAAAATTAAAGATCTGTCTGAATTTAATTTCAGATTTTTTACAGTGTAATTTTCTTCACGTTGAAGATCTTTACGGTTAACATGTTAAAGAATTTTACTGTTAACATGTTCACAACAGGATCACCCTGGCCTTCAGCTCCACCGTAAAGAATCTTGGAGTTGTCTTTGATCAGGATTTGTCCTTTAATGTCCACATAAAACAAATTTCGAGGACTGCATTCTTCCATTTACGTAACATCGCCAAAATCAGACGCATTGTATCTCAAGCGGATGCAGAAAAAACTAGTCCACGCATTTGTTACTTCTAGGCTGGACTATTGTAACTCTTTGTTATCAGGCTGCTCCAATAAGTCTCTTAGGACTTTGCAGCTAATTCAGAATGCTGCTGCACATGTTCTGACAGGAACCAAGATCAGAGATCACATCTCTCCCATTTTGGCTTCCTTGCATTGGCTACCTGTTAAATCTAGAATAGAATTTAAAATTCTTCTCCTTACATACAAAGCTCTTCATGGTCAGGCACCATCATATCTAAAAGAGCTCATAGTACCTTACTACCCCTCTAGAACGCTGCGCTCTCAGAATGCTGGGTTCCTTGTGGTTCCTATAGTTTCCAAAAGTAGCCAGAGCTGGGAGCCAGAGCTTTCAGCTATCAAGCTCCTCTTCTGTGGAACAAACTAC
Organism: Argyrosomus japonicus; assembly: GCA_015710095.1. NCBI lineage: Eukaryota > Metazoa > Chordata > Actinopteri > Sciaenidae > Argyrosomus > Argyrosomus japonicus. Next base: position 141,091 of record JADEYK010001970.1, on the reverse strand, counting down.
CATTCTGGGTTCAACATTGACATCTATTGCATGTCTGTCCGTCCTGGGAGAGGGATCCCTCCTCTGTGGCTCTTCCTGAGGTTTCTTCCACCTTTTTTCCCTGTTAAAAAGGGTTTTAATGTAGGCAAGTTTTTCCTCATTCGAACCGAGGGTCTAAGGACAGAGGGTCTAAGGACAGAGGGTGTCACTCCCTGTATAGATTGTAAAGCCCTCAGAGGCAAAATGTGTTTTGTGAATTTGGGCTATACAAATAAAATTTGATTTGATTTGATGTTAAAGATCTTTACTGTTAACATGTTAAAGAATGTTCATGTTGAACGGTGACATGTTTAATTGAAATATTCCTCTCACTTCTTCAGTTCTATGGAGGCTGGTTTTATTATACATTATATTTATGACACATTATGTATATTATATATTATTTATGATGCTCTGAATAAACGTTATGAATAAAAGATCATTTGTTTGTCACGTGATTTGTTCCTGTGAATTAATGAATACATCAGTAACAACATATTTAACGTTCAAAGACCTGATGCAGAGGCCGAATGAATCCTTGTTACTGCAGAGCGCCATGTGTTCTGGACGAAGTCGTCAATCACATTTTATTATATCTTCTAAAAATACTAAATGTGTTTATTAAAGACTTTCTGCAGCTACTTGACCTGATCTGAAAACAGATTCACCGATCTGAGGAAAGGGTGGGAGGTTTGAAGGGGCCCCTTTAAAGGTCAGAGAAGAATTAGATCTGATCTGAGTATCGACTCAACAGTTTAACGAGAACTTGGTGAAGGATCAGGACTTTCCCTGTTTAATGTAACAAAGCACTGAGTCAGACAAAGCTGAGAAAGTGTTGATGAGTCATAAGGCTGTTCTCTCAGACTCAATGACAAACAAAGGTGTTATTGACTCACTGTGAGCTTCACGCTCTGGTGATGGTCCAGCGTATAGAAACCTGCAGGAGCACATATACATGTATACTTAACATGGAAATTCTCGACTGCTCATATCTGTGTACTTATATTTGTCATAAATACTCGCTGGGACTTTTATTTGTTGTTTGGTCTCACAGATCTTTGTTAGAGGACGTCATGTTTTACAGAAAGTTATAAAACTCCATGAACTGATTTCTTTGAATGACTTTAAATCAGTTTGTGAAGATGTGGATGATTGTTGTGTTAATATTTAAACTGATGTTTGATCCCGAACTTTTATTTTGTGGGTGTACTGTGTTTTAATTGTCTGTTTTGTTTTGTGACTTGTTCTCAGTCTATGCTGCCGACTGTTTGACCAAGAAATGGGACCTTTCCTAGTTAAATAAAAGTTAGATAAAGGTTAGATAAAGACTTTAATGATTAATGAAGTATAATAAGTGTTGAAACATGGTGAGTATATGAAGTTTAATAAGTGTTGGAACATGGTGAGTATATATGAAGTTTAATAAGTGTTGAAACATGGTGAGTATATGAAGTATAATAAGTGTTGAAACATGGTGAGTATATGAAGTTTAATAAGTGTTGAAACATGGTGAGTATATGAAGTTTAATAAGTGTTGAAACATGGTGAGTATATGAAGTTTAATAAGTGTTGAAACATGGTGAGTATATGAAGTTTAATAAGTGTTGAAACATGCTGAGTATATGAAGTTTAATAAGTGTTGAAACATGCTGAGTATATGAAGTTTTCATCTTTTATAAGGCGTCTGAATCATTTCTGGCAATGTTTGTGGTACTGACATTTCCTGAAATTTGACCCCAGATCGACACAGATAGTAACTTCGGATGAAGTACAATGCAGTGAATCACTCAACTCCCAGCAGGCACTGCTTCAAAGAGTGAGTCATCATGGACTGAGCAGCAGTCAGTAACACAGAAATGAACTAGACCAAAGTAAAAAACAGAAATTACTGAGCAGATAATGAGCTCACAGGAAGTCCACATTCTTTGGGAAAGTTCTGTGTCACATGACAAGTTGCCGACTTCTAAGTAAACCAGCACGTTACCGGAAGACCGAAGGAAAACCCAAACAATGAAAAACCTCGGGGGAGGAAATCCAGAGATCCTGACGGACACGCAGCAGCAGTACTATTCAGCCAAGACCAGACTGTACCAAGACTGAGAAAAGACCAAGACCAGAATGCACCAAGACTGAGACAAGACCAAGACCAGACTGTACCAAGACTGAGAAAAGACCAAGACCAGACTGTACCAAGACTGAGACAAGACCAAGACCAGAATGTACCAAGACTGAGACAAGACCAAGACCAGACTGTACCAAGACTGACACAAGACCAAGACCAGACTGTACCAAGATGAGACAAGACCAAGACCAGACTGTACCAAGACTGAGACAAGACCAAGACCAGACTGTACCAAGACTGAGAAAAGACCAAGACCAGAATGTACCAAGACTGAGACAAGACCAAGACCAGACTGTACCAAGACTGACACAAGACCAAGACCAGACTGTACCAAGACTGAGACAAGACCAAGACTAGACTGTACCAAGACTGACACAAGACCAAGACCAGACTGTACCAAGACTGACACAAGACCAAGACCAGACGGTATCAAGATGAGACAAGACCAAGACCAGACTGTACCAAGATGAGACAAGACCAAGACCAGACTGTACCAAGATGAGAAAAGACCAAGACCAGAATGTACCAAGACTGAGACAAGACCAAGACCAGACTGTACCAAGACTGACACAAGACCAAGACCAGACTGTACCAAGATGAGACAAGACCAAGACCAGACTGTACCAAGATGAGAAAAGACCAAGACCAGAATGTACCAAGATGAGAAAAGACCAAGACCAGAATGTACCAAGACTGAGACAAGACCAAGACCAGACTGTACCAAGACTGACACAAGACCAAGACCAGACTGTACCAAGATGAGACAAGACCAAGACCAGACTGTACCAAGATGAGAAAAGACCAAGACCAGAATGTACCAAGACTGAGACAAGACCAAGACCAGACTGTACCAAGACTGACACAAGACCAAGACCAGACTGTACCAAGACTGAGACAAGACCAAGACCAGAATGTACCAAGACTGAGACAAGACCAAGACCAGACTGTACCAAGACTGACACAAGACCAAGACCAGACGGTATCAAGATGAGACAAGACCAAGACCAGACTGTACCAAGACTGAGACAAGACTGAGATGAGGCAGTATATACATGGGAAGTTAGTGTTCAGTAAATGTCTTTGGGTGATGGGTGAAGAGGCAGATTGCTAACTTTAGCTAGCATAGCATAGAAGCTTCCTTCTTTGAGGTTAGCGTGTATGGGAGGCTGAAGGGTGACGTCCATTAATGGTAATATACATTAGAAATGAATCAAGTAGATTTGAAGCAGGACAGTTTTCTGAATTAAATCCAAGACGAGGCCAACACCTTCAAAATGTCAGACAGACAAACGACAGAGTTCATCTCTCACACACACACACACACATATATATCCCCTTCTCACTACCAGAGGCCTGGGAGCTTGAGGGTTCTGCACAGTATCTTAGCTGTTCCTAGGACAGCACACTTCTGGACAGAGGCCTCAGGTATTGTACCAGGAATCTGCTGTATGTATATTGACTGACTGAAAAATCATCTCAGCCTCGCTGTATTAACACGTCTTCTTGTCGGGGAAGTGAAGGTTTAGTCTTCACATCTTGTCGCTCACATCCACACTTTGCCTGCAGGCTTTGACACTTTCCCTCTCCTGGATCTGATCCTGGACTTGTACAAACACGCCTCCGCCTACACAAACCTGGAGTTGTTTTAACAAGAAGCTGCTCTCAGTCTAATGTTGGATCTGATTTCTGATTTCTGAGATGACGATGAAATGACCTGTGAGACCTGTGACACACACACACACACACACACACACACACACACACAAACGCGTTGGAATATAAGTAACATTATTACTGCAGGTTTGAGTGTGAAATGTTGTTGTTGTTGTTATTGTCATTGTTGTTGTTGTTGTTGTCGTTGTTTTCGTTTTCATTGTTGTCTGTACATTTATAAACCTCGACACAGGAGTCTCTGATCTTTGATGGTCTGATGCAGCAGTGCTTTCTGGGAAATCTTTGGGGAAAGTCCAGTGTTAATCTGATAGGATGTCTGTCTTTGTGAGGACCGGGTCATTCTGTCAGTGAGGGTCCTGAGGGTGTGTGAGTGTGTGGAGAAAGTGATGATGTCATTGGAAGAGTGTTATCTCACTTCCTGTTTGAAGTTAGAAAATTGTTAACGACTTCTGGGAAATTCCTGGATGACAAATCAGAAACTGAGACTGAGAGCAGGTGAGACTGAGAGCAGGTAAGACTGTCCATGATCAGTCATATTTCCTCACCTGGTTCTGAACAGAGCAGGAGGTTCTGGTTCTGGCCTGTGGGTATGATTAGGTCCACTAACTGACTCAGATGTTGAAGAATTTGTCAGCTTCCTGTTTGTTTTAGTGTTCAACAGCTGACAGCTCCACTTGCTGGTCACAGAGAGTTACTGAATTTAAAATCCTTCTGCTTACAAAGCTCTTCATGGTCAGGCACCATCATATCTAAAAGAGCTCATAGTACCTTACTACCCCCTCTAGAACACTATGCTCTCAGAATGCTGGGTTCCTTATGGTTCTTCAGGGTTCCTTGTGGTTCTTCGGGGTTCCTCGTGGTTCTTCATGGTTCCTCATGGTTCTTCAGGGTTCCTCATGGTTCTTCAGGGTTCCTTGTGGTTCCGATAGTTTCCAAAAGTAGATTGGGAGCCAGAGCTTTCAGCTATCAAGCTCCTCTTTTTTTTGTAGTGTCGTAAAATTCGTTTTCCTGTATTATTTTATCATGTGTTGAGTATATTTATTTTATCTGTCTCAAGTAATTTTTAGACTTTTCTTGAAGATAGGATTTAGAATTACGTTAAATTGTGACACTGAAATATTTTCTGACTTTATTTTTTGATACAGAAAGATTTTATTTTTTTTCAAACAAAGATTGAATTTGTCGTACTTAAACTTTTGTGATCCACTGTTGATGTGAATCTCATTCATGAATGCTTTATAAGGCATAGATAGTTGCCACTTTAGATGAGCTCAGACAAAATACTTGCTTTGGAACTGCATCAATTCATGAATTCATGCATTAATAACTGTTTATAGGTCATCCATTGGAAATGGAATTTGTGTTTTCATAAAACATTACTAACACACTCACTAACCATTAGTACAGAAGAGAACATTTATAACTGTGATTATAAACTATATACTAATGAGTATTTAGGTCAGAAACATGCTTTATAAATGATGAATTCAGTATTTATTAATGCTTAGCTAATGCTTAATAGTGTGTACTCATTATAAAGTGTTACCGATTTCTTTATTTTTCTTATAACTTTACTTTACTGAAAACCCTCTCTCTCTCTCTCTCTCTCTCTCTCACCATCACCACCATCTGTAAACATACATGTCTGTCATACATGTACATTAATGCATCTTACTAACTAAACTTCTTCCCGGAGTTTCTGTGCTCTTTCGTCCAGCAGGTTCTCGTGGATCGTGACTGCTGCTGTGGTCCTGCATGACGTCCACTACATATATTATTACTGTCATTAATGTTACCAGATCTCCATTACAGTTTATAGTAACTTAGTTAATGATTTGCTGCTGCTGTGCATCTGTGTCTCTCTATCTCTACCACAGGTTCCACTGCTACTGTAATCATTTTATCATTCATTGTAATCCATTGTCATTTTTCATTGTAATTACACAAAATGTTTCTGTTGACTTGTTGACTGTACACGTGACATCTATTGCACGTCTGTCCGTCCTGGGAGAGGGATCCCTCCTCTGTGGCTCTTCCTGAGGTTTCTTCCACTTTTTTCCCTGTTAAAAGGGTTTTTTGTGGGCAAGTTTTTCCTCACTCGAACCGAGGGTCTAAGGACAGAGGGTGTCACTCCCTGTACAGATTGTGAAGCCCTCCGAGGCAAAATGTATTTTGCGACTTTGGGCTATACAAATAAAATTTGAATTTGATTTAGAATGCACCAATTTCACCAAAACAAAGTCCTTGTATGTGAAAAAACTTGGCAATAAACGTTTTTCTGATTCTGATTCTGATTCTGATTTACTGCTGCTGTCTCTATTTATCTATGCATCACATAACACTGATACTACTGTATATACTGTACATACTGTATATACTGTAATGTTACTGACTGGGGCTTTTTCAGGAGCCTGGTTATGTACTGCTCTGCCCGGGCTGGGATATGTACCACACTGTATGTACTGTTATATACTGTATACAGTGTACACACTGCAGTAATACTGCAGGAACACATCCTGTCCTGCAGAGGGAACCACAGGTTAATACAGGAGGAGGTGTAAATGTCCTCAGATTCATATTCTGATGTTAAACAGAAGGACAAGTACACTCAATTACCTTAACTGAGATACTCGATTACTTCAGCTGAGAACTTGATTACTTCATCTGAAATACTCAATTACTTTATCTGCTCCTTCACATCATCAATAACTCTTCAGATCATTAACTCTGCATGATGATGAAACTTCACTGATCTCAGGTAAGTTCACAGTTTATTGTTTATATAATGTTATTCAAATGTTTAAGTGAGCTCCAACAGCTGCTACATCAAACAGATCAATCAATCAATATATCATTACCACACACACACACACACACACACACACACACACACACACATTCCTCAGCTGTGTGTTGATGTTAGTCGTCCAATCAGAAACAGTTTCAGACATCGCTGTGAGTCCAGCTGTTTTCCCATTTTAGGTCAAAGTCCAGATGGCTGTGTGTGTGTGTGTGTGTGTGTATGTCACAGTGTGTAGTCTTTACACACTGGAGGAAACATTAAAGATCATTCATATTAAAGAAGTAGTGAGTCTGAGTCTGAGTCCAGTGTTTAGCCTAGCTTAGCAGGAGGAGCTGCTAACTAAAGCTATGCTACCCACAAAATGTTACTATATTCAATATTAGCTCTTTAAAAGTATTTCACTAGAAGAAGCTGCTATGGTGAGCTTCATATTATTGTTATGAATATTATGATGGTGATGATGATTATTATTTTTGTCATTAATATTATGTAGATTTATTATTTTATATATTATTGTGATCATTATTATTATTATGGAATGAAATAACAGTGAAACAACAGAGGTGAAATAACAGAGTGAAATAACAGTGGTAAATTGACAGTAGTGAAATAACAATGGTAAAATAACAGGGTGAAATAACAGTAGTGAAATAAGCGGTGAAATAACAGTGGTGAATTAACAGTGGTGAAATAACAGTAGTGAAATAACGGAGTGAAATAACAGTGGTGAATTAACAGTGGTGAAATAACAGTAGTGAAACAACAATGGTAAAAAAAATAACAGTGGTGAATTAACAGTGGTGAAATAACAGTAGTGAAATAAGCGGTGAAATAACAGTGGTGAATTAACAGTGGTGAAATAACGGAGTGAATTAACAGTGGTGAATTAACAGTGGTGAAATAACAGTGGTGAAATAACAGTGGTGAATTAACAGTGGTGAAATAACAGTAGTGAAATAACAGTGGTGAAATAACGATGGTGAAATAACGATGGTAAAATAACAGTGGTGAATTAACAGTGGTGAAATAACGATGGTAAAATAACAGTGGTGAAATAACAGTAGTGAAACAACAATGGTAAAAAAAACAGTGGTGAAATAACGATGGTAAAATAACAGTGGTGAAATAACAGGGTGAAATAACAGTGGTGAATTAACAGTGGTGAAATAACGATGGTAAAATAACAGTGGTGAAATAACAGTGGTGAAATAACAGTAGTGAAATAACAGTGGCGAAATAACGATGGTAAAATAACAGTGGTGAATTAACAGGGTGAAATAACAGTGGTGAATTAACAGTGGTAAAATAACAGTAGTGAAATAACAGAGTGAAATAACAGTGGTGAAATAACAGTGGTGAAATACTGGAGTAAAATAACAGTAGTGGTGAAATAACAGTGGTGAAATAACAGTGGTGAATTACCCTTACTGAAATAATAGTGATGAATTACCCTTGCTGAAATAACGGAGTGAAATAACAGTGGTGAAATAACGGTGAAATAACGGGATGAATTAACGGAGTAAAATAACAGTGGTGGTGAAATAACGGAGTGAAATAACGGAGTGAAATAACAGTGGTGAAATAACGGTGAAATAACGGGATGAATTAATGGAGTAAAATAACAGTGGTGGTGAAATAATGGGGTGAAATAACAGAGGTGAAATAACGGGGTGAAATAACAGTGGTGAAATAACGGGGTGAAATAACGGTGTAGGAGTGGCCGAGCAGGAGATGAACTCAGCTAAAGAAGGACATGTTGAAGGACAGCAGAATAATACAACTGAACACTGACTGTATGAGGAGTCACTCTGTACTCAAACATAAGCAGACCACACCCACCATGTTTCCTCTCCTTACATGAGACTAAGAGGAGGAGGAGGATGAAGAGGAGGAGGAGGTCTCATCTTATTTACTGACCAGCTTCCTTTTTTGGACTTAAAGATACAGACTCTCTCAGCTGTCTGTTGTTTTTATGTGTTTTGTTCTGTTTAATCTGTTCTTTTTCTTTCACATCTCCGAATGTTTCTGTTTCTTCCTGCAGTCTCAAACGTTTCGATCAGACGATGAAGAGTGAGCCGTCTGTCAGGCAGGAAGTTTGGTTTGTCCATCGTGAAGTTTCCTTTTAAGGAGAAAAGAGTGTGATGAAGACCTGAAACATACTGTAGAGAAATGTTCGAGTCATCATGAAGACATCTTTGTCCTGACACACATTCCTCCCTCAGCACAACTCCAAATACTACGATACCCATGAGCCTCAGTAACTGTGTAAGAGAGGGAAAGTGTTTAATGTCCACAGATTTCAAAGATCTGACAGCTTTCACCCGATTTCTGACAGATCAGCTGCTGTTTTGACAAGGTCAGGACAGCCAATCAGGTGAAGGTCTGACTGTCAGGTGACTGAATAGATTTCCTGTCAATCAGAAATTAAAACTCACTGAACAATTTACAAGAAACTGTTACATCCAAGAAAATGTACACACACTCGAGTAAAACCACTGTACTACTCGCAGTACATCTGCTGGTACAACTGTGGTACCAGCAGATGTACTGCGATACCAGCAGATGTACTGCAGTATTTACAGAGTAAATAACGGAGTGAACTAACGGGTTGAAAAATTGAAGGGTGAAATAACGTGGTGAAATAACGGCCTTCAATCACATAGAATAATTTATTGGAGATAAGTAACATTTTTTAAAACCAATAACCAATTCTCGTCCTGAAGGTCTCAAATAAACTAGTAAGGGTTAATTAATGTAGGCGGGACCAACATACCTGGAGGCAGGTGATAGAGCAGCTTTTGAACCATGGGGACCTGCTGATGAACCATGGGACTTGCTGATGAACCATGGGGACCTGCTGATGAACCATGGGACCTGCAGATGAACCATGGGGACCTGCTGATGAACCATGGGACTTGCTGATGAACCATGGGGACCTGCTGATGAACCATGGGACCTGCAGATGAACCATGGGGACCTGCTGATGAACAATGGGACTTGCTGATGAACCATGGGGACCTGCTGATGAACCATGGGGCTTGCTGATGAACCATGGGACCTGCAGATGAACCATGGGGACTTGCTGATGAACCATGGGGACCTGCTGATAAACCATGGGACCTGCAGATGAACCATGGGGACCTGCTGATGAACAATGGGACTTGCTGATGAACAATGGGACTTGCTGATGAACCATGGGGACTTGCTGATGAACCATGGGGACCTGCTGATAAACCATGGGACTTGCTGATGAACCATGGGGCTTGCTGATAAATCATGGGACCTGCTGATGAACCATGGGGCTTGCTGATGAACCATGGGACCTGCAGATGAACCATGGGGACCTGCTGATAAACCATGGGACCTGCTGATGAACCATGGGGACCTGCTGATAAACCATGGGACCTGCTGATGAACCATGGGGCTTGCTGATGAACCATGGGACCTGCAGATGAACCATGGGGACCTGCTGATAAACCATGGGACCTGCTGATGAACCATGGGGCTTGCTGATGAACCATGGGACCTGCAGATGAACCATGGGGACCTGCTGATAAACCATGGGACCTGCTGATGAACCATGGGGACCTGCTGATGAACCATCTCAGCCTTACAGAGTGTGCAGCAGTCACATGGTACATAAAAAGGGACACATTTAAGGTCCTGTTCCTCCTTCAGTTGGAGGGGTCCCTCATTTCCGGACTCAAGCTGAAGAGAGTCCTTCACATGAAGAGACAAACAGCCTCCAACATTCAGTCAAAACATTCGGAAACAGCAAACATTCTTTTTCTTAACTGCCTCATTTAGACCGACCTCATCCCTTCATCCTCCTCCACCCTCCTCCACCCTGCTGTGTTTCTCTTTTTAAGGAGATGGACCACTGCCCCTCCTCAGGCTGCTCTGTAATGTTACGCACACACCAGCCAAAAGTGTGTGACAGGAAACAGAGAGTGGCTGCAAGCAGCTCAGATTTCACTGTGATCATGTATGATTTCACGTTCATGCATATGTTCACGTTGATGTAAAGACTGTGATCATGTATGTGTTCACGTTGATGTATGTGTTCACGTTGATGTATGTGTTCACGTTCATGTAAAGACTGTGATAATGTATGTGTTCACATTCATGTAAAGACTGTGATCATATATGTGTTCACATTCATGTAAAGACTGTGATCATATATGTGTTCACGTTCATGTATATGTTCACGTTTATGTAAAGACTGTGATTATGTATGTGTTCACATTCATGTAAAGACTGTGATAATGTATGTGTTCACGTTCATGTATGTGTTCACGTTCATGTATGTGTTCACGTTGATGTAAAGACTGATCATGTATGTGTTCACATTCATGTAAAGACTGTGATCATGTATGTGTTCACGTTCACGTATGTGTTCACGTTCATGTATGTGTTCACGATGTAAAGACCGTGATCATGTATGTGTTCACGTTCACGTATGTGTTCGCGTTCATGTATGTGTTCACGATGTAAAGACCGTGATCATGTATGTGTTCACGTTCACGTATGTGTTCGCGTTCATGTATGTGTTCACGATGTAAAGACCGTGATCATGTATGTGTTCACATTCATGTATGTGTTCACGATGTAAAGACCGTGATCATGTATGTGTTCACATTCATGTATGTGTTCAGGTTCATGTATGTGTTCACGTTCATGTAAAGACTGTGATCATGTATGTGTTCATGTTCATGTAAAGACTGTGATCATGTATGAGTTCATGTTCATGTATGTGTTCACGTTCACGTAAAGACTGTGATCATGTATGCGTTCAAGTTCATGTATGTGTTCACGCTCATGTAAAGACTGATCATGTGTGTGTTCACGTTCATGTAAGTGTTCACGTTCATATAAAGACTGTGATCATGTATGTGTTCACGTTCATGTAAAGACTGTGATCATGTATGTGTTCATGTTGATGTATGTGTTCACGTTCATGTAAAGACTGTGATCATGTATGTATTCACGTTCATGTATGTGGTCACGTTCATGTATGTGTTCACGTTCATGTAAAGACTGTGATCATGTATGTGTTCACGTTCATGTATGTGTTCACGTTCATGTATGAGTTCACGTTCGTGTATGTGTTCACGTTCATGTATGAGTTCACGTTTGTGTATGTGTTCACGATGTAAAGACTGATCATGTGTGTGTTCACGTTAATGTAAGTGTTCACGTCCATGTAAAGACTGTGATCATGTATGTATTCACGTTCATGTATGTGTTCACGTTCATGTATGTGTTCACGTTCATGTAAAGACTGTGATCATGTATGTGTTCACGTTCATGTATGTGGTCACGTTCATGTATGAGTTCACGTTCGTGTATGTGTTCACGTTCATGTAAAGACTGTGATCATGTATGTGTTCACGTTCATGTAAAGACTGTGATCATGTATGTGTTCACGTTCATGTAAAGACTGTGATCATATATGTGTTCACGTTGATGTATGTGTTCACGTTCATGTAAAGACTGTGATAATGTATGTGTTCACATTCATGTAAAGACTGTGATCATGTATGTGTTCACGTTCATGTATGAGTTCACGTTTGTGTATGTGTTCACGATGTAAAGACTGATCATGTGTGTGTTCACGTTAATGTAAGTGTTCACGTCCATGTAAAGACTGTGATCATGTATGTATTCACGTTCATGTATGTGTTCACGTTCATGTATGTGTTCACGTTCATGTAAAGACTGTGATCATGTATGTGTTCACGTTCATGTATGTGGTCACGTTCATGTATGAGTTCACGTTCGTGTATGTGTTCACGTTCATGTAAAGACTGTGATCATGTATGTGTTCACGTTCATGTAAAGACTGTGATCATGTATGTGTTCACGTTCATGTAAAGACTGTGATCATATATGTGTTCACGTTGATGTATGTGTTCACGTTCATGTAAAGACTGTGATAATGTATGTGTTCACATTCATGTAAAGACTGTGATCATGTATGTGTTCACGTTCATGTATGTGTTCATGTTCATGTATGTGTTCACGATGTAAAGACTGATCATGTATGTATTCACATTCATGTAAAGACTGTGATTATGTGTCTTCACATTGATGTATGTGTTCACGTTCATGCATGTGTTCATGTTCATGTATGTGTTCACGTTCATGTATGTGTTCACGCTCATGTAAAGACTGATCATGTGTGTGTTCACGTTAATGTAAGTGTTCACGTTCATGTAAAGACTGTGATCATGTATGAGTTCATGTTCATGTATGTGTTCACGTTCATGTAAAGACTGTGATCATGTATGCGTTCACGTTCATGTATGTGTTCACGCTCATGTAAAGACTGATCATGTGTGTGTTCACGTTAATGTAAGTGTTCACGTTCATGTAAAGACTGTGATCATGTATGTGTTCACGTTGATGTATGTGTTCATGTTCATGTAAAGACTGTGATCATGTATGTGTTCACATTCATGTATGTGTTCACGTTGATGTAAAGACTGTGATCATGTATGTGTTCACGTTCATGTATGTGTTCACGTTGATGTAAAGACTGTGATCATGTATGTGTTCACATTCATGTATGTGTTCATGTTCATGTATGTGTTCACGATGTAAAGACTGTGATCATGTATGAGTTCATGTTCATGTATGTGTTCACGTTCATGTAAAGACTGTGATAATGTATGTGTTCACATTCATGTAAAGACTGTGATCATGTATGTGTTCACGTTCATGTAAAGACTGTGATCATATATGTGTTCACGTTGATGTATGTGTTCACGTTCATGTAAAGACTGTGATAATGTATGTGTTCACATTCATGTAAAGACTGTGATCATGTATGTGTTCACGTTCATGTATGTGTTCACGTTCATGTAAAGACTGTGATAATGTATGTGTTCACATTCATGTAAAGACTGTGATCATGTATGTGTTCACATTCATGTAAAGACTGTGATCATGTATGTGTTCACGTTCATGCATGTGTTCAGATTCATGTAAAGACTGATCATGTGTCTTCACATTGATGTATGTGTTCACGTTGATGTATGTGGTCACGTTCATGCATGTGTTCATGATCATGTATGTGTTCACGTTGATGTATGTGTTCACGTTCATGTAAACACTGTGATCATGTTAGCATTTAGCAGACAGCTGCTAGCATGGATCTGAAACCACTGTGTGTGTGTGTGTGTTGATGGTCTGGAATCTGTGGTGTATATCATGTAAACTGATGATGTCATTGTTTTGGCATGTCTCTGAGGTGTATATGTGTGTGTGTGTGTGTGTGTGTGTGTGAATGAACACGCTGCACTTCCATATCAGGAGGTGAGGCGTTGGTGGTAAATATGAGTAGTGTTGGTTTACGAGGACGTTGTGATCTGTGGTTTTATAAACGTTAATGAAACGTCAGAGTAACCTTCAAGTGTCTCTGCACAGCTTCTCAGCCTCTTTTAGCTGCTAGTTTTAGTTTTATGACAAACTGTTTTTCAGAATAAAAGCATGTTCATGTGCATGATCATCAATCTGCAGAAGGTTCTGACCCGGTATCAGGACATGTGTCGGGTACAGCCGGGCCCAGAAACATGTCTGTTAATGTGTCCATATATATTTGAACACATAAACATACAGAAACATGTCTGCTCCACCCAGAGGGTGAAGCTTCATCAGACAACAGCTGATGATACATAGGGTGGATGAACATGTATGAAGTCAGTGTGGAGCTGGATGAACATGTATGAAGTCAGGGTGGAGCTGGTGGAGTTGAAGTGGAGGTCAGACTGATGCTGCTGACAGCAAACACAATATGATGTATGATAATTAGTCCTGATGACAGCGTACTGACCATAACATTAAAGTAACATTAAAATAACATTCATGATGTTTAAATCATGTTCAGAGTACACTCACCTGTAATCAGGTGACTAGCGTTAATGTTAGCTCAGTTTGCTAGCTGCTGTTAGCTGAGAGTTAGCAGCTAACAGGAAGTGTAGTCGTTGTCTGACTGAGGTGTGAGACAGTGTCACCAAATACTGTCTGACCTTTAAGAGTCTGTCTGTCTGTCTGTCTGTCTGTCTGTCTGCCTGCCTGACTGCCTGTCTGCCTGTCTGCCTGTCTGCCTGCCTGCCACCCCCACCCTCCATCTCTCTCTGAGGAATGCAGTGAATTATGGGAGAAAGTCCGGTGGCGCCGTCAGCCGTCTGATTGGCTGCTTCCCTCGGGGCCTGCCCTATAAGGAATCAAGAGAGAGAGAGAGGAGGAGAGAGGGAGGAGGAGGAGGAGGTGGAGAGAGGGAGGAGGAGAGAGGGAGGAGGAGGCCCGGTCCATGTTTGGGATGGAGGGATGGATGGAGGAGGTGGAGGGTTGATAAACTCAGTCGCAGGCTTCAGCCTCTCACTTCTGTCCTGCCCCCCCCACGTCCCAGCAGGCCCTGCACCGCCACGGTAAGACTCCTCCACCTCCTCTTCACCTCCATCACCTCCATCACCTGCTCCTTTCTTTGTTTTTAACCATGGATAAAGTTTTCCTCTTCATCTCCTCTTCGCCTCCTCCTCCTCCTCCTCCTCCTCCACCTCCTCCTCCTCCTCTTCCCCTCTTTGTTTTTCTGTGGAAAAGTTGGAAAATGTTATTTTTGCACCTCCATCATCCTCCCAAAGCTCCTCCACCTCCTCCTCTCCTTCATGTTGCACCTGCTGACCTCCTCTTTGCTCATAGCCTCAGTCAGACTCCATAAATGTTTCTGATGGCTGTAGGGTGGAGGTGTGTATTTCTGATGGCTGTAGGGTGGAGGTGTGTATTTCTGATGGTTGTAGGGTGGAGGTGTTGGAGGTTTGAGTCTCGTGGTCTGTTGCTGTTGAAGGTTTAAAGTCAGTTTGTGTTTCTGATGACTCTGCATTAAAGTTCTGATGTCTGCTTCTGTGAGGTGAGCCGGGTCAGTGATGAAGACCATGATGAAAGCTCTGGACTTATTGTAAGAAATCAAAGAGCTGATCGTGACTCATTGATCTGTCATTAATCATCAGCATCAGTCAGATCAGCTGATCAACATGATCAATAGAGACTATCAGACCGGCCGGAGGTGGGAAATATAAACACTGTGCAGCAAGCGGACCTGAACCTTCCTGTTTAAATCTTTAAAACACGTGAACACACACGTATGTAGCAGCTGTTCTCGTCAGGAACCAATCAGATTTATAAAATAAAAAAACAGCAGACCAAACTGAGGGCAGAAAAACAGCAGCTGAGAATCAGAAGAGACGACCAAATATGGTCGATGACCTGTCTGTCTCTCGCAGTGAGACAGGCAGTTACAGACAGGTTACACTGTCTGTAACTGCCTCTCTGTCTCTCTGTCTCTCAGCCTGTCTGTCTCTCAGCCTGTTGTCCTCTCAGCCTGTCTGTCTCTATGCCTGTCGTCCTCTCAGTCTCTCAGCCTGTCGTCCTCTCAGCCTGTCTGTCTCTCTGCCTGTCGTCCTCTCAGCCTGTCTGTCTCTCAGCCTGTCTGTCTCTCAGCCTGTCATCCTCTCAGTCTCTCTGAACATCAACATACCAAACTCAGTCATGTTTTCGGCTTCATGCCCTAATTAGGAAGTTTTCCCAGAGTGCTTTGTTGCTGGCTGAGCAGAGGGCTGCAGAGGTGCATTGTGGGGGGAGGGGTGGTGGTGATGATGTCACTGCTGTCACATGAAAACCTCACAACTCCAAGTTAGGTGATCCGTGTTCTCCTGACGTGACCAACACGCAACGATAACGCTAATTCATTAATTTACTGTTTAGAATTTATGATCTGATCGTCTTCATCAATAACCTCCCCTCTCTGTCTGTCTGTCTCTCTGTCTGTCTGTCTCTCTGTCTGTCTGCCTGTCTCCCTCTCTCTGTCTGCCTGTCCCTCTCTCTCTGT
This sequence comes from Argyrosomus japonicus, assembly GCA_015710095.1. NCBI lineage: Eukaryota > Metazoa > Chordata > Actinopteri > Sciaenidae > Argyrosomus > Argyrosomus japonicus. Next base: position 124,585 of record JADEYK010001970.1, on the reverse strand, counting down.
CTCTTTCTGCCTGTCTCTCTGTCTGCCTGTCCCTCTCTCTCTCTGTCTGTCTCTCAGTGTGACTCTAGTGTCCTCGCTCGCCCACAGCGCCCCCTGCAGTCATGTGTGATGATGAGGAGAGCACCGCTCTGGTCTGTGATAACGGCTCCGGTCTGTGTAAGGCCGGCTTCGCCGGAGACGACGCCCCCAGAGCCGTCTTCCCCTCCATCGTGGGCCGGCCCAGGCACCAGGTGACAGCTGATTGGTCCACACACAGGGGCAGGCTAATGCTAATGCTAACACTGCTGCTTTTTATCATACATGTTGTTAACATGTTGTTGTTGACATGTCACATGTTGTTGTCATGTTCAGGGAGTGATGGTGGGAATGGGGCAGAAGGACAGTTATGTTGGAGACGAGGCTCAGAGCAAACGAGGAATCCTCACGCTGAAATATCCGATCGAACACGGAATCATCACCAACTGGGACGACATGGAAAAGGTTTAACAACAACCCTTTATTATTATTATTGTTATTATTATTATTATTATTATTATTAGTCATATAAATAATGATGATGGGGATCTGCTCTGTGATTGGTCAGATCTGGCATCACTCGTTCTATAACGAGCTGCGAGTGGCTCCAGAGGAACATCCGACCCTGCTGACTGAAGCTCCGCTCAACCCCAAAGCCAACAGGGAGAAGATGACACAGGTACTACTGCAGTGCTACACACAGTGCTACACACAGTATATGTTTTAGTCCAGTATGCCTGTCCTGATTCTGTCGACTACTGGTCGGGTCAATCGGTTCTGTTATCGATGATATGTATTGATTGAAGAATCTTGGAGTTGTTTTTGATCAGGATTTGTCCTTTAATGTCACATAAAACAAATTTCCAGGACTGCATTCTTCCACTTACGTAACATCGCCAAAATCAGACACATTGTATCTCAAGCAGATGCAGAAAAACTATTCCACGCATTTGTTACTTCTGGGCTGGACTATTGTAACTCTTTGTTATCAGGCTGCTCCAATAAGTCTCTGAGGACTCTGCAGCTAATTCAGAATGCTGCTGCACGTGTTCTGACAGGAACCAAGATCAGAGATCACATCTCTCCCATTTTGGCTTCCTTGCATTGGCTACCTGTTAAATCTAGAATAGAATTTAAAATTCTTCTCCTTACATACAAAGCTCTTCATGGTCAGGCACCATCATATCTAAAAGAGCTCGTAGTACCTTACTACCCCTCTAGAACACTGCGCTCTCAGAATGCTGGGTTCCTTGTAGTTCCTATAGTCTCCAAAAGTAGATTGGGAGCCAGAGCTTTCAGCTATCAAGCTCCTCTTCTGTGGAACAAACTACCATTTTGGGTTCGGGAGGCAGACACGGTCAACACAAGAGTAAACTTAAGACTTTCCTTTTTGATAGAGCTTATAGTTAGGGCTGGCTCAGGTCATCCCTTAGTTATGCTGCTATAGGCCTAAACTGCCGGGGGACTCCCCCTTTCTGTACTGTCATTAATGTTACCATATCTCCATTACAGTTTATAGTTAGTTAATGATTTACTGCTGCTGTGCATCTGTGTCTCTCTATCTCTATCACAGGTTCCACTGCTACTGTAATCATTTTATCATTCATTGTAATCCATTGTCATTTTTCATTGTAATTGTACAAAATGTTTCTGTTGACTTGTTGACTGTACACGTGACATCTATTGCACGTCTGTCCGTCCTGGGAGAGGGATCCCTCCTCTGTGGCTCTTCCTGAGGTTTCTTCCACTTTTTTCCCTGTTAAAAGGGTTTTTTGTGGGCAAGTTTTTCCTCACTCGAACCGAGGGTCTAAGGACAGAGGGTCTAAGGACAGAGGGTCTAAGGACAGAGGGTGTAAGGACAGAGGGTGTAAGGACAGAGGGTGTCACTCCCTGTACAGATTGTGAAGCCCTCCGAGGCAAAATGTGTTTTGCGACTTTGGGCTATACAAATAAAATTTGATTTGATTTGATTTGATTGTTTCAGATCATGTTCGAGACCTTTAATGTTCCTGCCATGTACGTGGCCATCCAGGCCGTCCTGTCTCTGTACGCCTCCGGACGCACCACAGGTTGGACCACACTCCTCCTCACGTTAGCTTAGAGCTCAATACGCTAACTGAAGCTAAGTGGTGTTAGCTGATGGGTAATTTGTCTGCCTGTCTCACTGCCTGTCTATCTGTCTCACTGTCTGCCTGTCTCAGGTATTGTCCTGGACTCTGGTGATGGAGTCACCCACAACGTGCCAATCTACGAGGGTTACGCTCTGCCTCATGCCATCATGAGGTTGGACCTGGCGGGTCGTGACCTCACAGACTACCTCATGAAGATCCTGACAGAGCGCGGCTACAGCTTCGTCACCACCGGTATGACATCATCAGTCATGTTTGTAGCCCATGGTAACGTGCGGCGTGTCTCACGTATGTGTTCTTGTGTCCACAGCGGAGAGAGAGATCGTGCGGGACATCAAGGAGAAGCTGTGCTACGTCGCTCTGGACTTCGAGAACGAGATGGGGACGGCGGCGACCTCGTCCTCGCTTGAGAAGAGCTACGAGCTTCCTGACGGACAGGTCATCACCATCGGCAACGAGAGGTTCCGCTGCCCAGAGACGCTCTTCCAGCCGTCCTTTATCGGTCAGACACCTGTCTACATGTCTGTCTGTCAACATGTCTGTCTGCCTACCTGTCTGTTTACGTGTCTGTTCTCCTCACCTGTCTGTCCTCAGGTATGGAGTCAGCAGGTATCCATGAGACAACCTATAACAGCATCATGAAGTGTGACATCGACATCAGGAAGGATCTGTACGCCAACAATGTTCTGTCCGGAGGGACCACCATGTACCCGGGCATCGCCGACCGCATGCAGAAGGAGATCACTGCGCTGGCCCCGAGCACCATGAAGATCAAGGTGAGCCAGAACCGATACCAGAACAAGAACCAGGATGGGTTTCCTGAAAAAAATCAAAGCTGTTATTGTGAAATGGAAGTCCTGATAACCTGTGATAACCTGAGTTAACGTCAGTTAACCTGAGATAACCTGAGTTAACGTCAGTTAACCTGAGTTAACGTCAGTTAACCTGAGATAACGTCAGTTGACCTGAGTTACTGTCAGTTAACCTGAGTTAACGTCAGTTAACCTGAGTTACTGTCAGTTAACCTGAGTTAACGTCAGTTAACCTGAGTTACTGTCAGTTAACCTGAGTTAACGTCAGTTAACCTGAGTTAACCTGAGTTAATGTCAGTTAACCTGAGATAACGTCACTTAACCTGAGTTAATGTCAGTTAACCTGAGTTACTGTCAGTTAACCTGAGTTAACGTCAGTTAACCTGAGTTAACCGTGCTCGTCCTATCCTCAGATCATCGCCCCTCCGGAGAGGAAGTACTCGGTGTGGATCGGCGGCTCCATCCTCGCCTCCCTCTCCACCTTCCAGCAGATGTGGATCAGTAAGCAGGAGTACGACGAGGCCGGGCCATCCATCGTCCACCGCAAGTGCTTCTAGACAGATCGACGAGACCCCGCCCCCTCACAGCGTCTTATTTTAGCCTCACCGACCACGAGCTAACAGATCCCAGACCAGCATCACCACGGCGACGACAGCAGCAGAAAGGCTTTTATTCTGATAGCTGGTAAACAGGAAGTGATGTCGTCTTTTGTAATGTGACTGAACCTTCAAACATCTTCTGTGAGCGCAGAACTCGTCCTCCATCTTTAATGCCCCCCCACCCCCATCTCACCTCCCTTGCTCCACCTGTGGCTCCGCCCCTGTGGCCCCGCCCCTCCATCCTCCATGTTGGTACTGTTTGTCAGGAAGTGTTTTTGATGAAGGAAGCTTGATGTCACACAGTGTATGATGATGCGATGAGCAGGAGGCGTGGCCTCACGGTGCTGTCTGCATTATAAACAGGAAGTGAACGTGTGAAAGAACGACAATAAAGAGCTCATACAAGAAACCTGAGTCTGTCTGTGACTGTCTGTAACTGTCTAACTGTCTGTCTGTGACTGTAACTGTCTGTCTGTCTGTGACTCTGTAACTGTCTGTCTGTCTGTCTGTGACTGTCTGTAACTGTCTGTGACTGTCTGTAACTGTCTAACTGTCTGTCTGTGACTGTAACTGTCTGTCTGTCTGTGACTCTGTAACTGTCTGTGACTGTCTGTAACTGTCTGTCTGTCTGTCTGTGACTGTCTAACTGTCTGTCTGTGACTGTCTGTAACTGTCTGTCTGTCTGTGACTGTCTGTCTGTGTCTGTCTGTGACTGTCTGTCTGTAACTATCTGTCTGTCTGTGACTGTCTGTCTGTCATCAGTTGTCAGGTTCTGATGTTTTTCCCTGAGTTCAATGTTGTCATGGTAACAGAGAGGAGGGGGCGGGGTTAGCGGGGACTCGTCAACATTTAAAAGGAACAGACATCATATAGACAGATATCAAACACAATGCATGATGGGAAAAGAGGGCCGTCACTAACCTGATGATCGAACAGACATCAAGGGTGAAGAGTGAGCAGAGAGTGAGCAGAGAGTGAGCAGAGAGTGACGGCGTTTAAAGACTTCAGCTAAAAACTTCAAGATTAAAGAAGAAAGACTGACAGCTCAAATAACAGGAAGTGTTTTATTATGAAAATAAAAAACACACACACACACACACACACACACACACGCACACGCGCACACACAAACACACACAAACACACACAAACACACACACACACACACACACACACACACAATAATCAAGTGACGTTCAAGAAGAAGTTAAAATAAAAGTCCAATACCGAGCCGGAGTTCAGGTGGATCCAGCTTTTATTTTGAAAGTCTCTGAGTTCTGGTCCGGTTCAGATTCACACGAAAACAGATTTAATGTCCCAGAATGCACCTGGACTGTTTCCTGATCACAGTTTTACACTTCGCTGGTTTGAAATAAACAAACACCGTGTTTTCATCCGAAGGCACACTGAACACGCCACAGATGATGTCACGTATGATGTCACGTATGATGTCACGTATGATGTCACTGCAGCAGAAACTGATTCACAAAAACAAAAATAGATTTTTTTCTATTTTCTATTTTTCTATTTCCTGTCTGTCACCTGAGGTCCAGCAGGACGACCTTCGAGTCCCTGATGACCACGTGTTTACACACCTGAGGGCGAGAGAGAGAGAGAGAGAGGTCATCAGACTGTGATGTCACGACCACGACACCTGAACGAGGACAGGAAGTAAAGTTCTCACGCTGAAGAGAGGCGGGTCTTTGGAGTGCGGATGGAAACCTTTCAGTCTGCAGCCCGACACCTCGGACATTCCCGGACCGCTCAGCCTGAACACACCTGAACTGAGACAGAAAGGGGCGGGGTTACAGCCTCACCTGTGTGTGTGTGCGTGCATGTGTGTGTTGCACCTACTCATTGTGTTTGGGAGCGCAGACAATGGCGATGGCCTCCGGCAGCATCAGCTGATAAGAACAGTGAGTGTGAAGGTCGACGCTGGACAGGAAGGCCGTCTGAGTGGGATGAGTCTGAACACAAAGGTCACACGGAGGTCAAAGGTCACGCACTATGAGGAGCATGAATGAGTCTGTGCTGTACAACATCGCCCCCACTGGATTTTCTTCTTCTGTGGTTATTTTGGTAAAAGTAATCAGAATGTAACTTCGCTATACACACAGTAACTGATTACTTTCAAATGCAAGTATTTGTAATAAGTAATAGATTACATCTGAAAGTAACTTTCAGTTCAGAGAAACATGCAGAGTGAGACCTCTGTTCTCTGCTCATCTGTTACACGACCACGAAGACTGTTGCCATGACGATATCTGATCATGTAAATGAAGCAGGAGAATACAACAAGGTCATTTTCCTGTGTGAGTGTGTGTGTGTGTGTAGCGTGTTGTTTGTCATGTGTGTAGCGTGTTATTTGTCATGTGTTTAGCGTGTTGTCTGTCATGTGTTTAGCGTGTTGTCTGTCATGTGTTTAGCATGTTGTTTGTCATGCGTTTAGGTTGTATGTTAAGCATGTTGTTTGTCATGTGTTTAGCGTGTTGTTTGTCATGTTTTTAGCGTGTTGTCTGTCATGTGTTTAGCGTGTTGTCATGTGTTAAGTGTTGTTTGTCATGTTTTTAGCGTGTTGTTTGTCATGTTTTTAGCGGTGTTGTTTGTCTTGTGTTTAGCCTGTTGTTTGTCATGTGTTTAGTGTGTTGTCTGTCATGTGTTTAGTGTGTTGTCATGTTTTTAGCGTGTTGTTTGTCATGTTTTTAGTGTGTTGTTTGTCATGTTTTTAGGGTGTTGTCATGTGTTTGGCGTGTTGTCTGTCATGTGTTTAGCGTGTTGTCTGTCATGTGTTTAGCGTGTTGTCTGTCATGTGTTTAGCATGTTGTTTGTCATGCGTTTAGGTTGTATGTTAAACGTGTTGTTTGTCATGTGTTTAGCATGTTGTCTGTAATGTGTTTAGCATGTTTGTCATGCGTTTAGGTTGTATGTTAAGCGTGTTGTCTGTCATGTGTTTAGCGTGTTGTCTGTCATGTGTTTAGGTTGTATGTTTAGCGTGTTGTCGTACATGGATCCAGCCCAGTGTCAGAAGGTTCTGTTGGTCCTGGAAACTGAACAGTTCTTCCACGTTCTCCATGTCGCAGAAATCTGGACCGGCCGACTGTTTCGGGATCACGACGTGAGTCAGCATGAACTCATTCTGCGTCTGAGGACAAGAGACATTCACACAGACAGGTGAGTGAGGTCAGGTGAGTGAGGTCAGGCGAGTGAGGTCAGGCTAGTGAGGTCAGGTGGTCTCAGCAGGTAAACAGTCAGTAAAGGTCTCACCAGCCGTCCACAGAGCACTCCACAGGTTTCGATGCCTCTGGCTGTGTTTGAGTCGGCCAGCAAGAGGAAACGATACGTCAGATCTCTGGGAATCACCACCTGCCTCAGACCCTCCACCCTCTGAGCTGCACACAAAACAAACACACACCTGTGATAAAGAAACACACCTGAACAGATCATGGTTGTCAGGTACATTTGTGTGTGTGTGTGTACTCACTGTGTACTCCAGCCAGTGTGGCTGCTGATTGGCTGATGGGAGCTGGTGGCCTGTTCCTGTTAGGATCCGCCCCCTGGGATCGTACGCTGTCTCTGATTGGCTGCAGACAGGAACTGTCCATCACCTCAGGCACTTTGGTCCCCAACTGAAGGACAAACACAGTACTGACACTACAACTACTGACAAACACAGTACTGCTACTGACAAACACAGTACTCTTACTACAACTACTGACAAACATAATACTGTAATACAACTCGTAGTATCAGTAGTAGCAGTATCAGTATCAGTAGTAGCAGTAGCAGTATCAGTATCAGTAGTAGCAGTATCAGTAGTATCAGTATTAGTATCAGTAGTAGCAGTAGCAGTATCAGTATTAGTAGTAGCAGTATCTGTATCAGTAGTATCAGTATTAGTATCAGCAGTATCAGTATCAGTAGTGGTAGTGGTGGTACTGCAGTGTTGCCTAATGTAACCTTTTGCTCCGCCTCCTCTCCTCTCCTATTGGCCAGCTCCTGGCGCCTCAGCTGTTCTTCAAAGTATCGAAACTGTTCTGATTCGATCTGCATGCGACGCAGGGCGGCGACACGCTGCCTCTCCTCCTCCAATAACAGGAACCGCCTCCTGTCCTCGTCCAATAGGGAGAGTCGCTGTAGCTGCTGGCCACACCCATCCACCACCGTCGCCCGGCTCTGAGGAAACAGGAAGAGTTTACGGTCTCAATGGCCAACACAAACTGTCAATCAAACACAGGATGCAATCTGATTGGATGACACAAACAGTCCCACTGACCTGGGCTCTGAGGTACTCGCTGTGTTCCCTGCTGTATTTCTCCTGAAGACGCTTCTTCAACTCGTCTTTTCGAGGAAACGCCACTTCCTGAAGTTTCTACAGAGACAAAGACACAGTGATACTACTACTGCTACTGCTACTACTACTACTACTACTACTACTACTACTACTACTACTACTACACAAACTATAGATCCACAGAGATTTAGAGTGCAGTTCACTCTAGTTGCAGAGGTCTGTGATTTAGTTGCAGAGGTGTGTGGACTAGTTGCAGAGGTCTGTGATTTAGTTGCAGAGGTGTGTGGACTAGTTGCAGGTTTGTGTTGTGGACTAGTTGCAGGTTTGTGTTGTGGACACTGACAGGTGTGTCGATGAACATGGTCACATGATCAGCACATACCTTCATGATGAGCTGTTTCTCTGGAATGCTGCACTGCTGGTAGTCTCTGTGACCCGGAAGCTTCTCCACAAACAGGCTGAACACACAGACAGCAGCAGTTCAAACTCTGACTCCACCACAAAGGTGAAAACATCCGTGAAGAAGTCAGTCTGTGTCTCACGTGATGAACTTGGTGTAGAGGACAAAGGCGTTCTCCAGGCTGCCCTCCTCCAGGTAAACCGCTGCCATGCGCTCCATCTCCACGCCGGAGCGGAAGTAGCGTCTTGGTGCGATGTCCTCGTTGATCTCCACGCTGCATCCCATCTTACCAAGCGCCCGCACGCGCTCAGCTGCCGTCAGTGACACGTCCGTGTAGTCCGGTTCTGCCGCCAGCTTCTTCTGCACGACACGAATAATGAACAAACAAACGGGTCAGAGTCTGACGAGTAAAAGTAAAAGTACTTCATCAGTACTTTCATTTGAAATGACAGACAGGAAACTCTGATTTACAGACCACGCTGGGAGAATGAATGCAGCGTTTGTTTGTACAATCAGCTGTTTGAGGAAAAGAAAGACTCCTCTGTTGAAGAGAGAAGAGGAGATGAGAGGAGGAGGAGAGGAGAGGAGAGGAGAGGAGGATAGGATAGGTGAAGAGGAGAGGAGAGGAGAGGAGAGGGAGAGATAACAGTTGACTCACCAGTGTGTTTAAGCTGAAGCCTTGATCCATCGTGTGTGTGTGTGTGTGTGTATGTGTGTCACAGCCTCCGGTCAGCCCACGGTTGGCTCGTCCATCTGCCACCTCCCATGATGCTTCACTGCAGGAGACAGAAACGAGCAGTTAGCACTGTGGCTAATGCTAACGGCTTTGTGTGATGGTGTTTTTATTTCCCATCAGCCCCTCATCACGCCATCCCGTGCTTTAGCTTGGTCCACGGTTACCATGACAACCTGTAACTACCCCGCTGATTCATCCCTCCTAACAACATAGAAGAGACAAAGACGACCTCCCACTCCTCGCCATGTGAAGCTCTGACTCACGCCACCATCAACACCGTCTGCTGCACCCGGCCTGGAGGAGGTCGCCATGGCAACGGCTCCATCCAGGCTGGAGATGCTTCATCTGATGTTTATCAGCTCGCGGTCACAAGTTCAAGGTTAAGGTTTGTTTAGTTTCAGATTCGTTTAGTTTCAGATTCGTTTAGTTTCAGAAGTTTGTTAAGTTTCAGAGGTTCGTTTAGTTTCAGAGGTTCGTTTAGTTTCAGAAGTTCGTTTAGTTTCAGGTTCGTTTAGTTTCAGAGGTTCGTTTAGTTTCAGGTTCGTTTAGTTTCAGAGGTTCGTTTAGTTTCAGGTTCGTTTAGTTTCAGAGGTTCGTTTAGTTTCAGGTTCGTTTAGTTTCAGAGGTTCGTTTAGTTTCAGGTTCGTTTAGTTTCAGAGGTTTGTTTAGTTTCAGGTTTGTTTAGTTTCAGAGGTTCGTTTAGTTTCAAGTTAATTTAGTTTCACGTTTGTTTAGTTCTTATTCACTACCGAGCCGTTGCAGTTCAGGTATCTCAGGTGTGTTCACGCTGTCACTCAAATATCCTGTTGAATCACATTCACGAACTTCAACCTCGTTCACAGTCTCTTCACTCATTAACTCTTTAATCACCACAGAAGGTTTCAGGGACTTTTAAGGGTTCATTCATTCTGGTTGGGTCGGGTCTGGTCTGGTTGGATCTGGTCAAGTTGGGTCTGGTCGGGTAGGTTAAGGTCTGGCTGGGTTGGGTTGGGTTGGGTCGGGACTGGTCAGGTAGGTTAAGGTCTAGTAGGGTTGGGTTGGGTTGGGTCTGGTTGGGTAGGTTAAGGTCTGGTAGGGTTTGGTTGGGTCTGGTCGGGTAGGTTAAGGTCCGGTAGGGTTTGGTTGGGTCTGGTCGGGTAGGTTAAGGTCTGGTAGGGTTTGGTTGGGTCTGGTTGGGAAGTTTAAGGTCTGGTAGGGTTTGGTTGGGTCTGGTCGGGAAGTTTAAGGTCTGGTTGGGTTGGGTTGGGTCTGGTCGGGTAGGTTAAGGTCTGGTTGGGTTGGGTTGGGTCTGGTTGGGTAGGTTAAGGTCTGGCTGGGTTGGGTTGGGTTGGGTCTGGTCGAGTAGGTAAAGGTCTGGTAGGGTTTGGTTGTGTCTGGTCGGGTAGTTTAAGGTCTGGTTGGGTTGGGTTGGGTTGAGTCTGGTCGGGTCAGAGGGTTTCAGTAAATCAAACAGTTGAACATTGGGAACTTCATGAACAGAGTGAAGACAGAGAGTTGATTCTACAATCGAGTCAAATGGAACCAAGCCTGAAGAACGTGACCCGATACAAACATTTGATTTAAAGGTTCTTCTGACAGACAACCGGACCTCTTTCTTCCGTCCTGATCCACCGACAGGAAGTGGACTACAGACTCTTTGAGTACTTCCTGTTTTATTCCACCTCAGACCAAACAGAACCAGGAAAACTTCAGAACAACAGCTGAGCAGCTGGACCTGCTATCACCTTCACTGATCATCATGGGTTAATTAAACAGATGAATTAATGAACTCATCAGTCTGATTCAAGTGGTGAACATATTTACCTTTTCAAAATAAAAGTCAAATTCAATTAAACAAATTGTTAAAATTAAATTAAATTAAATCAAATGTTATTAATTAAAATGTCTTTTTGTGCACGATAAGACGGAAGTCTGCTGGTTCACAGTGAACCTTCATACTTAACGATGACAGGCAGACAGACAGACCCGGTTCGGCAGTTCAGGGCTCTCCTCTCTGTGTGAACTAACCCGGGCTGTGCAGATCCGGTTCTGTCTCTCTGTTTGGACTCGGTTCTTACCGGTTTGTTGTCGGGTTCAGGTCCACAGTGTGTCGTCATCACCGGGTCTCTCCGGACCGGACCGGACCCAGAGCTAGGCTGATAGCAGGTGTGAATGAAGCTGCTGTAAAATGGCTGAAAGCTCCGGCTGACAGAGATCTTCTCTGCACGACGATGACTCACACAACTTCCGGTTTTACAGGGGCAGGCGTTAACCCTGCGCATGCGCTTCACTGCAGCCAGAGAGCAGAGTGAAGAGGTCTCACTCCACTTCTGGACACATTTCAGGACACCAAACTGCGGTGTGACCCGGAAGTGACGTAACAACTCAATTAAACTAAACTAAATTAAACTAAACTAAACTCAATTAATCTAAACTAAACTAACAACAAACATTGTTTTGCTGACGCATTTCCTGTCAGATTTAGAGATCTATCATCTGATTGGACAGATATCTATCACTTCGTTCAGGTGTGATCACCTGTCAACGTGCACAGAGTGACGTTGAACCCGGAAGTGAGGACTACAAAATAAAGTTCATCTTCTCAATAACATTGTTTCTTTGACTCAATAATGACACTGTTTGTTATCACACACACACACACACACACACACACACACACACACACACACACACAAACAGAAAATAAAATTTAAATTCTATTTTATTTTCAGGAGGCGTGTCTGAGCATTTTATTTTGAAATGCGGTAACGGAAGTGATGCTGCTGACGGTGTGTTTGGCTTGACGTGTCCAGGTGAGTTCCTGTCGGGAGTCATGGGGCTTGTGTACTCTGAGGTAAGAAACCAAACCGTCTGTTAACGTCTGTAATCCTCATCAAACCATTAATCTGAAGCGTTAATCCTCAGGTCAGCACTTCCGGTTTGTGTCACAGGTGACAAACTCACCTGAGACACAAAAAAAACGTCACGATCAGATCAACGAGTACTACACTGTAAAAACACTCTGTTACTGTTAAAGTACAAATACTACACTGTAAAAAACACTCTGTTACTGTTAATGTACAAATACTACACTGTAAAAACACCGTTATTATGAAAGTACAAATACTACACTGTACAAAACACTCTGTTATTGTTAAAGTACAAATACTACACTGTAAAAAACACTGTTATTGTTAAAGTACAAATACTACACTGTAAAAAACACTCTGTTATTGTTAAAGTACAAATACTACATTGTAAAAACACTGTTAATGTTAAAGTACAAATACTACACTGTAAAAACACTGTTAATGTTAAAGTACAAATACTACACTGTAAAAACACTGTTATTGTTAAAGTACAAATACTACACTGTAAAAACACTGTTACTGTTAAAGTACAAATACTACACTGTAAAAACACCGTTATTAAAGTATAAATACTACACTGTAAAAAACACTCTGTTATTGTTAAAGTACAAATACTACACTGTAAAAAGTCATCTTTGTGTGAACAGTTCAGTCCTGTGTTGGGGGCGTGGCCTCTAGCTGCTCTGTGTCTGTGTGTACCTGATGGCTCACAACTCATCATGTTTATTTGAACACATCACAAACCTCCTCCTCTTCCTCATTCTCCTCTTCCTCCTCCTTCTCCTCCTTCTCCTCTTCCTCCTTCTTCTCCTCTTCCTCCTTTTCCTCTTCCTCCTCCTTCTCCTCTTCCTCCTCCTCCTCCTTCTCCTCCTTCTCCTCCTCCTCAGCCTGCCTGTCAGTCAGCGTATGATGGAGATGTCTATCAGCTGTTTCACCTGTTGAGAAAGGATCCGACACACCTGAACGTTCGGGAGGAGCACACCGGGGACACACCCCTCATTGCAGCCTGTCGCCGCGGTAACCTGAGAGTCGTCCAATACCTGCTGGACAACGGCGCCAACGTCCAACTAACCAATAAGGTGCCTTTATGTGCTGATGTCATCATATTGTGTCAGCTGTGTGATGACTTGGATGTGTCAGTAGTCTGTCAGTAGTGTATAAGGTGGACTGTGTCTGTCCATCAGAAACAGAGGACGTGTCTTCATTATGTCTCTCGGAGGACGTTCTCTCTGCTCGACTACCTGATGATCTCCATCCTGATGCCGATCCTGCTGCTCGGATACTTCCTCATGGTTCGTCACACAGACGTCACACATAATATGAATACATACATACATACATACATACATAAATACACACATACAAACATATAAACATACGAACATACGTACATATAAACATACATACATAAATACATATATACATATATACATACACACATACAAACATATATACATACATACATAAATACATACATACAAACATACATACATACATATATACATACATACATACATACATACATACATATATACATACACACATATATATATATATATATATATATATATATATATATATATATATATATATATATACACACACACATACATACATGAGATTATGATACAAGACTTAGACTTAGACTTAGACTGCACTTTATTGATCCCTTTGGGGATGACTCCCTCAAGGAAATTGAATTTCCAGTAGCATACAGATACAGACAAAATAAAAAGGTATGAAAAAATACAATATAAGATATACAATAGACTCTTAGCTAGATATATAAAATAAACAGTAAACAGTAAACAATAAACTCTTAACGGTAAACAGTAAAACTGACTAAATATATAAAGTAAAATTCAAGTAAAATAGGATCAGTTAGAATAAATGTGGAGAACTGTATGGAGGATGAATATAAATAAATATAGATAAAAAATAGATGGGATGAGCGAGTACAGCATTATCTGTATCTGTATCTGTTAACCATATGAATGATCTGTATCCATATCTGTACTCGGAGTGGGCGGGATTTAACCCGGAAGTGGGTCTGGTTGTCTTGAAATGGACAGGGCTTTAACCGGTATGTTATTTTAAGCATGCAATTGATATAGGTTGATCAGAAATTGTTAAATTTATTGCTGATTAGAAAACTATTTACAGGCCAGCATCAGCATTGAGCTTTAGATCAATGGTTATGCAACAATGAATACAACACATGCGGTTGCAATTATGAAGTAAAATGTAATGAACAAGAGTTTTCATACTCAACATGACTTTATTTTTTCAACTTTAAATATTTTTTTATGATCAGTGTGATTTTTTTTTATTTCCACACCAGGTGTGTGTGTGTGTGTGTGAGTAAGAAAGAGACAGAGAGAGACACAGAGAGAGAGAGAGACAGAGACAGAGAGAGAGAGAGAGGGGAGGGGGGCGGAGGAATGTTTGTGTGTGAGAGAGAGAGAGAGAGAGAGAGAGAGAGAGAGAGAGATGCAACGCGAGTCGCATTGTACCAAGCACCACGTCTGAACGAACCCACGTTTACCAGAACTCTACTGGTTAATAAGTAAGTACAAACCGAAGTAAAAACAAACCTGAAGCTGAAGAAACCCTAAACGTTAACGGAAAAGACCCGCGAACCTGAGTGACTGAGGGAGAGACAGAGAGCTGTTCTGTGTGTGAGTGAGCAGAGTGGACACAGCAACACAATACATCTGTATGTGTGTAGGGGAGGGGCGCTGTGAACGCAGACACAGTCAGCTACCTAGTGAGGATTTTCATTAAATCCGGGCACAGATATTGACTCGTATTACTTGTATAATACTCGTACTCGGCAAAAGTGCTTTATCCGTACCGGATACTCGGCTGAAACGAGTATTCAACTCTACTGTGTACGGCATGTGTTATTGTACAGTGGATAAGTGACCAGTTATGTAGTAAGATTGACTTAAATTAGCAGTTAAATTAAATTATTGCACTTATTCGGGTGGTGAGGTTAATGCACAAAGAAAGAAAGAAGAAGAGTGTCCAGATTATTATTGCACAGTGAGTGACTACCACTCCTTCTCTCTATTTCCTCCTCCCCCCAAGTGAGGAGTTGTAGAGCCTGATGGCATGAGGGACAAAGGAGTTCTTCAGTCTGTTAGTCCTACACTTAGGAACAGGGGCGGACTGGGGCAAAAAAGTGGCCCGGGAATTTAGTACCTGACTGGCCCACTCGGGCCGGGGTGGTGGATGATGGTGGCGGATGCTGTCAATGTTGGCTAATGCCACTGAGCGCTTTCTGGCCCTGCTCCATACACAATACTGATGTTTTTACAGCCAAACTAGCCTACATGCGTTGTGCTAAAGTTAGCAAGCTAGATAAATAACATTATCACATTACAGCCACCCACCTGACCAGCATGCCCCTCCCGGTCACGCAGACCCGTCTCTCTCTCTCTCTCTCTCTCTGTCATTCACTCACTCAAACACACCAGAACTAAAGTACTGTAGGGGGTCTGTGGGCACTCCCCCAGAAAAAAAATAGATTTTTAACACATAAATGAGGCATTCAGGTGTACTCTGAGGAGAAAATAGAGGGAAAAGACAACATTGCTTCAGATTAAAAAAAAAGCAGATTTAGTACTGACTGAGCTTCCTATCATTGTAATGGCAAGAATGGCTGGAGTGTATGAAACTGGTCTAGTGGGGAGCTGAGAACTGACCCACCTCGCGGTACCCCCATAGGCCAGTCCGCCCCTGTCACTCACCGCCTGGTTATTTCGGAATAAATCCGTGATTTTTGACAGTTTAGATGCACTCTCCTCCAGCATCCGCTTCTTTTTTATTCTGGCCTTTTCGGCCCCTCCTTTCTCCTTTCTCTTCTTTCCCTCCATCACTACTTCCACCTTGCCCGCTTTCTCTCTGTCTGACAGCCGCTCATTCATCCCCATACGTTCACTGGATAAACGCAGAGCTATACGCGGTTCCCATTTCCCATGAGGCTTTGCTCCGACCATTCTACATTCATTTATGAACAAAAAAACAAATTAACACTAGACACTCTAGCGACCATGAGTGAGATGTAGAGAGACAATGGGTCTTATATATATTGGCCGTCGTACTGGGCATAAGTATGATTGGCGGAGATCTTGGAGATTTTCACGGGAACATGCTTGAGTCCCGAAATTTTAACTCCATGGGCTGGTCATGAACGCCACACGGCCGCGCAGGGCAGCCTGCGGGCCGGCTCAGCCGAGCTCACTGGCCGCTGGCCGACCGGGAGATTTCCCGGTCGGCCAGCTCCGATGGCCACTCCGCCCCTGCTTAGGAAGGAGCAGCCTTCCACTAAACAGGCTCCTCTGGTTGCTGATGACGGTGTGCAGGGGGTGGCTGGCATTGTCAATAATGTCCAGCAGTTTGTCCAATGTCCTCCTCTCTGCCACCGTCACCAGTGAGTCCAGCTTCATGCCAACAACAGAGCCGGCCCGCCTGATCAGTTTATCCAGTCTGGAAGTGTCCTTCTTAGATGTGCTGCACCCCCAACACAGCACGGTGTAAAAGAGGACGCTGGCAACCACAGACTGGTAAACCACACACAAACATCAATAATCAAACATGTAAACGTTTGTTTGTAGTTACAGAAACAGCGGCACAACGTTTCTCTGATGAAGGCGGTTCTGAGCAGCAATGTGAACATCGATGCCGTCGACTACGTGAGTCTGTCTCCTGGAGATCAGCTGTTCTTCATGCCAGACTTAGCCTCGGGCTAGCTTAGCCTCATGTTAACATTCAAGTATTCATGTTTAAAGTCTATTTAAAGTCAATTCTGAGATTTCTTTAAAAACACATTAAATATGTTGGAAAATAGTTGCTGAAAATGTGAAAAGACTTTGAACAATATATAACTTAATATAAATGTGGAGTTAGAGGTTCAAACAGTTTGTCACAGTTTTCAGGATTTTGTGGGCGGTCCTACAGAGTGGCTCGGTGACACACTGAGGCCACCTCGAACAGAGAGATAGAAATTAATTCATCTCACTCAGAGTGTTTCAAAGTTAGTCATGTCATGTTGTGTTTTCTGCGTTGATCAGAAAGGCAACACGGCGCTTCATTACGTCTGTCAGAGGAAAAGTCTTCGTCTGGTTCCTCTGCTGCTCGAAAGAAACACCAACATCAACATCCAAAACAACGTACGTACACAAACGCATCATGACACGAAGCTTCCAGTAACACGATGAATCCTGACGGTGTCTTCTTCCTCCACAGGACGGCGAAACCCCGTTGGACATTGCCACCAGACTGAAGTTCAAGAAGGTTGTCACCATGCTGAAGAAGGCACACTAACAGACAGACAGACAGGCAGGCAGGCAGGCAGGCAGACAGGCAGATAGACAGATATTATATGTGTTACATGTGTTGGTGGAAACTGTCTGCAGAAAGATTTCATTCTGTTTTTAAAGCTGTCAAATAAAATTAATGTTTACAAAGATTTTCTAAACTAAATCTATCTTTTATCATTTATTTAAATCTATCTTCATCTTTTATCGTGGAAGTTCTGTTAGTTCTGACTTCCTGTTAACGTCGCAGATTTTGAGGAAACAAACAGGATGAAATGTTTCGACATGTTGAACGTTCATAAATTTGACTGAAGATGGAGGTTGTTACACTTTTGCTGTTACAGGACGTTTGTGCTAAACTAGGCTAGCAGTTTCTCCTTACTTCTAGTCTTTGTGCTAAGCTAGGCTAGCAGTTTTCCCTTACTTCTAGACTTTGTGCTAAGCTAGGCTAGCAGTTTCCCCTTACTTCTAGTCTTTGTGCTAACCTAGGCTAGCGGTTTCTCCTTACTTTTAGTCTTTGTGCTAAACTAGGCTAACAGTTTCCCCTCTAAGACGAATTCAAAGCAAATCTTTAAAAAATCTGTAAAACAGGAAATGAAATCAGTGTAAACATTCAGACAGACTTGAGCCTCAGTTCCTGTGAAACATTTCAAAATAAACCTTCCTTTATTTCACAAATTAGAAAGTGTTTGATTCATTAATACAGATTAAAACATGTCACAGATTAAAACATGTTACAGATTAAAATGTGTCACAGATTAAAACATGTCACAGATTAAAACATGACACAGATTAAAACATATCACAGATTAAAACGTGTCACAGATTAAAACGTGTCACAGATTAAAACATGTCACAGATTAAACGTGTCACAGATTAAAACGTGACAGATTAAAACATGTTACAGATTAAAACGTGACAGATTAAAACATGACACAGATTAAAACGTGACAGATTAAAACGTGTCACAGATTAAAACGTGTTACATATTAAAACATGACCCAGATTAAAACGTCACAGATTAAAACATGACACAGATGAAAACGTCACAGATTAAAACATGACACAGATTAAAACATGTTACAGATTAAGACATGACACAGATTAAAACATGACACAGATTAAAACGTGTCACATTAAAACATGTTACAGATTAAAACGTGACAGATTAAAACGTGACAGATTAAAACATGTTACAGATTAAAACGTGACAGATTAAAACGTGTCACAGATTAAAACGTGTTACATATTAAAACATGACCCAGATTAAAACGTCACAGATTAAAACATGACACAGATTAAAACGTCACAGATTAAAACATGACACAGATTAAAACATGACACAGATTAAAACGTCACAGATTAAAACATGTTACAGATTAAGACATGACACAGATTAAAACATGACACAGATTAAAACGTGTCACATTAAAACATGTTACAGATTAAAACGTGACAGATTAAAACATGTTACAGATTAAAACGTGTCACAGATTAAAACGTGTCACAGATTAAAACATGTCACAGATTAAACGTGTCACAGATTAAAACGTGACAGATTAAAACATGACACAGATTAAAACGTGACAGATTAAAACGTGTCACAGATTAAAACGTGTTACATATTAAAACATGACCCAGATTAAAACGTCACAGATTAAAACATGACCCAGATTAAAACGTCACAGATTAAAACATGACACAGATTAAAACGTCACAGATTAAAACATGACACAGATTAAAATGTCACAGATTAAAACATGACACAGATTAAAACATGACACAGATTAAAACATGTTACAGATTAAGACATGACAGATTAAAACATGACACAGATTAAAACGTGTCACATTAAAACATGTTACAGATTAAAACGTGTCAGATTAAAACATGTCAGAGATTAAAACATGACACAGATTAAAACGTGTCACAGATTAAAACATGACACAGATTAAAACGTGTCACATTAAAACATGTCACAGATTAAAACATGACACAGATTAGAACATGTCACAGATTAAAATGTGACACAGATTAAAACATGTCACAGATTAAAACATGACACAGATTAGAACATGTCACAGATTAAAATGTGACACAGATTAGAACATGTCACAGATTAAAACATGACACAGATTAGAACATGTCACAGATTAAAATGTGACACAGATTAAAACATGTCACAGATTAAAACGTGTCACATTAAAACATGTCACAGATTAAAACATGTCACAGATTAAAACATGTCACAGATTAAAACATGTTACAGATTAAAATGTGACACAGATTAAAACATGTCACAGATTAAAACATGACACAGATTACAACATGTCACAGATTAAAACGTGTCAGATTAAAACGTGTCACAGATTATTTTAAAGTCACAGTCGGTAATCTAAATGTAAACAGGTTTAACCCTTCATCATCATCTTCATCAGTAATCAGCTGTCTTTCAGTTAGAACTTGTTCCACCTGCCACGAGTACACAGTTACACAACTTCTACAGTACCTGACTGTAGTACAGAGTGTCCGTGTTGTGTGTCCGTGTGTGTGTGTGTGTGTGTGTGTGTGTGTGTGTCTCCCCCTAGTGTTCCTGCAGCAGTTTCAGGATGGAGGGAAACATGATCTCTGGAGCGTCGAGGCCCCAAATAAAATCCAAATGTTCCCAATGCTCAATGTGCTGATGGAAGACCAGGTTAGACACCTGCAGATAGACAGGTGAGACAGAGGCAGGTAAGACAGAGGCAGGTGAGACAGAAAAATGAAATCTGGTTACGTTTTCAGTTTTTCATCAAAATGTGTTGCCTGCAGACATCACTCAGGGCACAGAACAACCTTTATCCTGTCACCTGTGACCTAATTGGTCCAGGGGACCCACCTGAGTGAGGAGGACAGCCACATCTTTGGGGTCCGCCAGCGTATCCTGTCCCCCTGAGAACAGAGCGGTGGGAACCTTCATGTCCTGGACGTGGTACTGAGGGGGGGTGGACTGAGGACGGAGGACAGAGACAGTGTTTCATACTGGACTAATGTAAATCCACAGGGTGGTCTGGACTCAGGTCTCAGGTGGTCTGGACTCACCTGGTTGTAGTGTTTCATGTTTCCTGCAGCTCCAAAGTCAAAGGCCATTAGTTTCCCCCCATGGACCGCCTGAAAACAAGAATACTTTATGAACTCACTCACCGGTTCAGACCCGGATTCAGACCCGGGTTCAGGGTTCAGGTCTTGTTTCAATGTCTGGGTTCAGTGTTCAGGTCTGGGTTCAGGGTTCATGGTTCAGGTCTGGGTTCAGGCTTACACTAAGACACTGTGTGAACTGTAAAAATGCATAGAGAGTAGGCGTACCTGGGCCCAGTGGACCATGTTCTGGACTGAGGTTCCAGCAGGACAGTGTGTGGTGTAGACTGGAGTCCGAGTCTGGAAACAAACTCAGTCATTGAATGTGTGATGTCACATCACTGAACATCATCATGAACTCTCTCTCTGTCAGGTGATTTTAACGAGTTTTTAACGAACCATGTTGAGATTTTTCTCGTCGAAGCCGCAGAGGACGAAGAACAAGTTTCCACAGAGCTCGCTGAGCAGCTGCTTCGCACACACATGTTCTGCCAACCACTCGATCATGTGATTCTGAGGCAGGAAGTCCCGCCTACCAAATAGGTCCTGATAAACAAACACAGGTGACAGATGATAATGACTTGTTAGTGGGTGATAATGACTTGTAAGCAGGTGATAATAACTCGTTAGCAGGTGATGACTCGTTAACAGGTGATAATAACTCGTTAATGGGTGATAATGACTCGTTAGCAGGTGATAATAACTTGTTAGCAGGTGATGACTCGTTAACAGCTGATAACTCGTTAACGGGTGATAATAACTCGTTAACAGGTGATAATAACTTGTTAGCAGGTGATAATGACTCGTAAACGGGTGATAACTCGTTAACGGGTGATAATAACTCGTTAACGGGTGATAATAACTCGTTAGCGGGTGATAATGACTCGTTAACGGGTGATAATGACTCGTTAGCGGGTGATAATAACTCGTTAGCAGGTGATAATGACTCGTTAACAGGTGATAATAACTCGTTAACGGGTGATAATAACTCGTTAGCAGGTGATAATGACTAATGACACATTAGCTGTGTTTCTTACCCACACGAGGAACTCGGGCAGGACAGACAGTTTAGTCATGGGACTCGCTGTGAACGCGACGGTTGCCACGGGAGCCAAACCAAAGAACAGCTTGATCTTATTGGCTAGTTCTGGCAGCGTGGAGAACGCTATGAATGCTGGGAAACAAGAGACATACAGAGATGAATTAGTACTGTGATTTACGCATTTTTATCATGTCCTTAAATGTTTCATCTGAACTCTCAGCTGGATTTTCAAAATAAAACAAAAACTGTGTGTGTGTGTGTGTTACAGTGTGTGTGTGTGTGTTACAGTGTGTGTGTTACCTATAGTGGTTCCCTGAGAGTGTCCGATGTAGTAGATCTGTTCCTGACCCGTCACCTTCAGGATGTGGTTTATCACAGCTGGCAGATCCTTCAGAGCCAACTCATCATAACTACAGACAGACAGACAGACAGTTACAGACAGGCATACAGTTACAGACAGTTACAGACAGGCAGACAGTTACAGACAGACAGGCAGACAGACAGACAGTCAGACAGTTACAGACAGGCAGACAGTTACAGACAGGCAGACAGACAGTTACAGACAGACAGACAGTTACAGACAGGCAGACAGACAGGCAGACAGTTACAGACAGGCAGGCAGGTAGACAGTTACAGACAGGCAGACGGACAGACAGTTACAGACAGACCGACAGTTACAGACAGGCAGACGGACAGACAGTTACAGACAGGCAGTTACAGACAGTTACAGACAGGCAGACAGGCAGACAGGCAGTTACAGACAGTTACAGACAGGCAGACAGGCAGACAAACAGTTACAGACAGTTACATACAGACAGACAGACATTTACAGACAGGAAGTTTCTCACCTGTCATGTATGACATGACACAGGTGATGGGATGTCACACGGGTGTTTGTACCTGAACCTCCAGAAGTCCTCCTGGTCTGGGTTGAGGGTCCGGTGTTTCCTGGACCAGGTGTTTCCTCGACTGTTTCCCATCCACACGTCGTAGCCGGCGTCGGCCAGCACATAGCCTAGGCTGGAGTTGGGCGGGTTGGTGATCCAGTTACTGCCTGCAGCCAGGAGGCCGTGCTGGAGCAGCACCACGGGCCTCGGACCTGCACCACACAAACACGTGAAACCAGTTCAAACCAGGTAAAACCAGTTCTAGTAAACTAGTTCAGTGGTTACAGGTTCAGGCTCTCTGGTGCCCACCACAGGCTGACCTGGAGTGTGTTTGAGTCCCTGTGGGATCCTGTTGACCATCAGGATGTACCCGTCCTCTGTCAGAACCTCGTGTTCCTCTGCAGGGTACCCCCATCGTCTGATGATCTCTGTCTGAACACACACCACATACTACACTGAGAGGTGTAATAATAATAATAATATATAAATACTGTGTACTGTGTGTGTACTTTGTGTGTACTGTGTGCAGGGGCGTAGAATTGGGTAGGGACACTAGGGACACGTCCCTACCAATATCCAGCCGCTACAGTGTAGTCACTATCAATACAACCGCTGCCCGTAGTCTTTAGTCAATGATTATGGCACACAAAGGGTTAACAGTCGGTCTCTGGTAGAAGTCCCGCCTCTAACTTAAAGACAGTACAGTAGAGAGGCTGGAGGAGATGAAGGAGGAGAGGCCAGAGAAGGTAGAGGAGGAGAGGCTTGAGCAGATGAAGGAGGAGAGGCAGGAGGAGGTAGAGGAGGAGAAGCTGGAGGAGATAGAGGAGAAGAAGCTGGAGGAGAGGCTGGAAATTCACAGGTGAGGTTAAATAATGATGGAAATGTTAGTCATGAGATTCAGCATTGTGACAAATGTTAGTGTGATGATGATCTGAATAACAATGCTTCACCCATGTGGCTTTAAAATCAGAGCTTTATATCAAGATCAGATTTATATTGTGGTTTATTCCTAAGGAAACTGATCCACTTGGATCTGTTGGTGGAACGCACTACCAGTTCCTACCAGAGCAGGGGCGTCCTTCTCTTCCTTTAAAAATCTCCTGAAGACCTCCAGCTCTTCAGAGAGGACCTTCTCTCCTAGCACTACCTACAACTGGACATGAGAAAGCTACCCCTTTAAGAATTGTCATAGCACTTATTGTTGCACTAACGCTTTCTTATCGCACTGTACCTTGATTGTTTCCCTTCTCTGTAAGTCGCTTTGGATAAAACCGTCTGCTAAATAACTAAATGTAAATGTAAATGTCTAAATCAAACCTACTCCCTTGGTACTGTGTGTACTTTGTTTGTACTTTGTCTGTGTTTTTGTATCTCTCTATTTATCTATCTACCCCCCCCCCCCCCATCTGTACTGTGTGTACTTTGAGTGTACTGTATGTGTACTTTGTGTGTACTGTGTGTGTACTGCGTATACTCACGATGTTCATGTGTACTTCAGGGTCCAGCTTCATTGTCTGTTTATTTGAGTGTCGGTGAACAAACGATCTGCTGTCAGTCGGTCCGGTGAGGACGAGACCTGAGAACATCAACACACACACCACAACACACAACATGATCTGACACACACACACACACACACACACACACACACACACACACACACTCTGATGAAGGTTTCCTAAAATACATTAAGCAGGATGCTAGGAAGTGATGTCATCAGTGTGACTATTTAATGATTGAAGAGGAACTTTGATGATTTGATCAGCTGACAGCACGTCTGTGTGTCAACAGCTGTTATCAGAGGTCAGAGGTCGAAGGTCAGAGGTGAATGGTAAATGGACTGTACTCATATTTCTCCTTTCTCGTCTTCTGACCACTCAAAGTTCTTTTACATATCTCATTCACACATTCACACAGCGATGACGAGGCCTTCAGGAGCAGTTTGGGGTTCAGTATTGTGCCCAAGGACACTTCAAAATGCAGACTGGAGGAGCCGGGGATCGAACTGCCGATCATCTGATTAGTGGACGACCCGCTCTACCTCTGACCTCAAAGTTCACCATTACAGCAGAAGTTCTTCTTCCTATTTGTCCAAGTTAAACTGATTCAGATTCACTTCCTCTAAAGCTGTCACCTGATTGGCTCCTGTCTGTCAGCTCGCTATGACAACTGTCTGTCTGTTGTTTCTGTCTGTCTGTACAACGTTTCTAAAACATAATAAGAACATTATTAAGCTGTCTCTCTCTCACCTTTCTGTCTGTCTGTAGAACGTTTCTAAAACATAATAAGAACATTAATACGCTGTCTCTCTCTCACCTGTCTGTCTGCTCAGCTTCTCTTCGATCATCTGACTGTTTTTTTTTTCTCTTTCAACGGGAAGTGAGCGGCTGTGACGTCAGAGGAAATGCCTCTCTGTGATTGGTCAACCATAACCGGATGGGACCAGAGAGAAGACACAGACACAAAATAAGAGCACAAAATATAAACATAATAAAAGTATTAACATAAATATAATCTATAACAGGAAGTAACGTAGCTCATGTGCTTGTCAAACATGAATTATAACCACAGAAGAAGAAGGCTGATCAGATGTTATAACTTCCGTTCTTCTTTGGAAGCATTAAGACTTTTATTTTGAAAGTCTGAGCCGGATGTCCAGTCCTGACCCCGGAATAGTTTTTGTTGTCCATCATCGTTCAGCTCCTCTGGACGGGTCCTCAGGTCAGTCTTGGTGTAGTTCGTGTCCGGTTCCGTCCCAAACATGTCCCGGGTTCTGATAGTGGGAGCGGGCCTGACGGGCAGCTTGTGCGCATGTCTGCTGAGAAGAGAGCTGCAGAACAAAGTGAGCATCGCGGTGTGGGACAAGGCGCGAGGAGCCGGTGAGTCCAATCCTCCTCATCATTAACATTCAGCAGCTCACCTGTGGACTGAAGACTGGTTCCGGACCAGTCGGTTCAACTCTCAGGTTCGGCTTCATCAAACAAACTTTAATTCAACAACATGTTGATTTTAAACATCAAAGAGGTCAGAGCGGCACGAGGGCTCAACAATGTTCTTATGACAGGATGACAGGTGACTAACTCAGGTAACTCACGTGACTCAACTAACTCAGGTAACACAGGTTGGTAAGACAGACAGGTACGACTGAGAAGAACTGAACCAGAGTCTATCCAGAAATCTAATAGTCTGTCTGTCAGGTGGCAGGATGTCCACCAGTCGTCCTCCAGACTCCTCGTCTCACTCAGCTGATCTTGGAGCTCAGTACATCACAGCGACATCGGCCTATGCTCAATCACACCACAGGTAACACACAGGTACAACACACACAGGTACAACACACAGGTACAACACACAGGTAACACACAGGTAACACACAGGTAACACACAGGTACAACACACACAGGTAACACACACAGGTACAACACACAGGTAACACACAGGTACAACACACACAGGTAACACACAGGTACAACACACACAGGTACAACACACACAGGTAACACACAGGTACAACACACACAGGTAACACACACAGGTCACACACAGGTAACACACAGGTACAACACACACAGGTAACACACAGGTACAACACACAGGTACAACACACACAGGTACAACACACAGGTAACACACAGGTACAACACACACAGGTTACACACAGGTACAACACACAGGTACAACACACACAGGTACAACACACAGGTACAACACACAGGTACAACACACACAGGTACAACACACAGGTAACACACAGGTACAACACACAGGTACAACACACAGAGGTACAACACACAGGTACAACACACAGGTAACACACAGGTACAACACACAGGTACAACACACAGGTAACACACAGGTACAACACACACAGGTAACACACAGGTACAACACACAGGTACAACACACACAGGTACAACACACAGGTACAACACACAGGTACAACACACAGGTACAACACACAGGTAACACACAGGTACAACACACACAGGTTACACACAGGTACAACACACAGGTACAACACACACAGGTACAACACACATAGGTAACACACAGGTAACAGTTGTTGTGTGTGTGTGTGTCAGTGTGTACTCTGAGTTGTTGTCTTCAGGTGTGTTAAAGCCGCTCGATTTGCTCATCGAAGGACTGAAGCAGACAGACGGAAGCAAGGACTACATGACGCCACTGGGCATGTGCAGTATAGTCAAACACTTCCTGTCTGAGTCAGGTATATACCTACTTGTCTGTCTGTCTGCCTGTCTGTCTGTCTGTCTGTCTGTCTCTCTGTCCCTCTGTAATCGTCTGTCTGTGACTGTCTGTCTGTCTGTCATTGTCTGTCTGCCTGTAACTGTCTGTCTGCCTGTGTCTGTCTGTCTGTCTGTAACTGTCTGTCTGTCTGCCTGCCTGTAACTGTCTGTGTCTCTGTCTGCCTGCCTGTAACTGTCTGTCTGCCTGTGTCTGTCTGTCTGTAACTGTCTGTGTCTCTGTCTGTCTGCCTGTAACTGTCTGTGTGTCTGCCTGTAACTGTAACTGTCTGTGTGTCTGTCTGTCTGTCTGTAACTGTCTGTGTATCTGTCTGTGTCTGCCTGTAACTGTCTGTCTGCCTGTAACTGTCTGTGTGTCTGCCTGTAACTGTCTGTGTGTCTTTGTGTCTGCCTGTAACTGTCTGTGTCTCTGTCTGCCTGCCTGTAACTGTCTGTCTGCCTGTGTCTGTCTGCCTGTAACTGTCTGTGTCTCTGTCTGTCTGCCTGTAACTGTCTGTGTCTGCCTGTAACTGTCTGTGTGTCTGTCTGTCTGCCTGTAACTGTCTGTCTGTCTGTCTGCCTGTAACTGTCTGTGTGTCTGTCTGTCTGTAACTGTCTGTGTGTCTGTCTGTCTGTAACTGTCTGTGTGTCTGTCTGTCTGCCTGTAACTGTCTGTCTGTCTGTCTGTAACTGTCTGTCTGTCTGCCTGCCTGTAACTGTCTGTCTGCCTGTAACTGTCTGTGTCTCTGTCTGCCTGCCTGTAACTGTCTGTCTGCCTGTGTCTGTCTGTCTGTAACTGTCTGTGTCTCTGTCTGTCTGTCTGTAACTGTCTGTGTGTCTGCCTGTAACTGTAACTGTCTGTGTGTCTGTCTGTCTGTAACTGTCTGTGTGTCTGTCTGTGTCTGCCTGTAACTGTCTGTCTGTCTGTTACTGTCTGTGTGTCTGTCTGTGTCTGCCTGTAACTGTCTGTGTGTCTCTGTGTCTGCCTGTAACTGTCTGTGTCTCTGTCTGCCTGCCTGTAACTGTCTGTCTGCCTGTAACTGTCTGCCTGTAACTGTCTGTGTCTCTGTCTGTCTGCCTGTAACTGTCTGTCTGTAACTGCCTGTGTGTCTGTCTGTGTCTGCCTGTAACTGTCTGTGTGTCTGTCTGTCTGCCTGTAACTGTCTGTTTGTCTGCCTGTAACTGTCTGTCTGTCTGTCTGTAACTGTCTGTGTGTCTGTCTGTCTGCCTGTAACTGTCTGTCTGTCTGCCT
Source organism: Argyrosomus japonicus (assembly GCA_015710095.1). Classification (NCBI taxonomy): domain Eukaryota; kingdom Metazoa; phylum Chordata; class Actinopteri; family Sciaenidae; genus Argyrosomus; species Argyrosomus japonicus. The sequence goes on along the minus strand of JADEYK010001970.1, from coordinate 96,894 downwards.
GTAACTGTCTGTGTCTCTGTCTGCCTGCCTGTAACTGTCTGTCTGCCTGTGTCTGTCTGTCTGTAACTGTCTGTGTCTCTGTCTGTCTGTCTGTAACTGTCTGTGTGTCTCTGTGTCTGCCTGTAACTGTCTGTCTGTCTGTCTGTCTGTAACTGTCTGTGTGTCTCTGTGTCTGCCTGTAACTGTCTGTGTGTCTGTCTGTGTCTGCCTGTAACTGTCTGTCTGTCTGTCTGTAACTGTCTGTCTGTCTGTCTGTCTGTAACTGTCTGTGTGTCTGCCTGTAACTGTCTGTCTGCCTGTAACTGTCTGTGTGTCTGTCTGTAACTGTCTGTCTGTAACTGTCTGTCTGTAACTGTCTGTCTGTCTGTCTGTGTGTCTGTCTGTAACTGTCTGTCTGTCTGTAACTGTCTGTGTGTCTGTCTGTCTGCCTGTAACTGTCTGTGTGTCTGTCTGTCTGCCTGTAACTGTCTGTCTGTCTGCCTGTAACTGTCTGTGTGTCTGTCTGTAACTGTCTGTCTGTAACTGTCTGTCTGTCTGTCTGTGTGTCTGCCTGTAACTGTCTGTGTGTCTGCCTGTGTGTCTGCCTGTAACTGTCTGTCTGTAACTGTCCGTGTGTCTGCCTGTAACTGTCTGTCTGTCTGTCTGTCTGCCTGTAACTGTCTGTGTGTCTGTCTGTCTGTCTGCCTGTGTGTCTGCCTGTCTCAATGTTCAGGTTAAAGCAGCTGGTTAGCTTAGCTTATTTTAGCACATATGCACAGATCATGTGACTCCTGTCACAGTCCTGTATCATAAATCATGTGATCTGTACAACAGGAGCTGATTTGTTCTTTGAGCATCATGTGACCGGCCTGTACCGCCGCGGTGCATCATGGGAGGTCCAGAGGAAGGCGGGAAGCAGCGAGACATTTGACGCCGTCGTCCTGACGATGCCGGTCCCTCAGATCCTTCAGCTGCAGGGAGACCTGCAAGACAGTGAGATACCTGTACCTGCACACAGACGTACCTGTACCAGGGTGTCAGCAGGGTATTAAAAAGTATTAAATGTCTGATTGCGAGGTATTATTTTTTTAAAGAATAGCACGTGATTTGTTGTAAGTTTGTTTGTTAAAAGTTTGCCAAAATGTATTACATAGACTGAACAGTAGACTTATTTTCCACAGCGCACAGCGGTAGACTCAGGATTGTTCTGTGTAGTTCATGCATTAGAGTTCTCCGTCGCTATTTCCGTCATTTAGAGTTCACAGAGGTCGTTTATGAGATCGATGTATATCCGAGGAGGGGGGAGATGTTTTTATTGGTAGGTTGTCACACAGCCAATGGTGTTGTTTAAAGCGTGCGTGTGACCCACACCAGGCCGGGATCTAAACACGGAGCATTGGCGCTAATGTTTAGCTGTTTAGCTAGCATGGACTCGTCACAGAGCTGTGACGTCATTTTGAGACTCGGTTTGTAAAGTTTAGTCAACATGTGAGAACTCGTCTGACACAGAGAGTCTCCTGTTGTTGCTACATGTGTGAAACAACGACTCTACTCTGGACTTTGTCTGGACATTATCGTGTAAAAATGGCTTCATTCAGCGTCTCTCCCTCTCCTCCGGCACCGTGAGTTACCATGGTTACGGGAACGCCCTGAAACTTTGTACTGATTCTCAATAAGAAGTTTGTGGTTAGTATGACGGTACAAAATCAAGAATATAGCCTCATCCCGAGCCTAAAAACATGTACTGAAAAGTTCTGTACATGGTTGATTGCTGGAGTAAAACTTGAAACAAGCTTTGCACAAAAAAGTTTGATTTCACAGATTGAAAATTACATTGAAAAGACAAAAAAGAAAAGTGTCAATAGAACAGCTGTTCCAAGCATCCTCCTGTAAAACACTGTTGGTACTTGATGTCTTCATTAGAGAACATGGTTATGTGTGGAGTGGTGCTGAACTCTTATGCATTGTGTCGTTTCTTTAGCAGATGTCAAATAGGAGCGCATGCACGCTATTGCATGGCAATATCTAAGGGATTAACAGTGCGCGTGCCCTCCCATTTATCGATCCTGTTTTTGCTATATGACAAGTTGCATTGAGGTTTTAAAAAATATTTAGAAGGTATTAAAAAGGTATTAAATTTAACCTCAGGATTCCTGCATAAACCCTGTGTACACAGACGTACCTGTACGATTTGTGTTCAACCTTTTTTTTCCCAGCATGCTTGGCAGTTCCACACATGAAAGTAAAATAGAAGTACATGAAGTACATTTTACTGTAAGCATTAAAATGTACTTCATGTACTCCTGCTGTGTTTACACATACTGCCGTACTTTGATCTGAAGTACTCTGTCACATACATGAAGTATGAGAAGTATTAAAGCACAAATACTCCAATAAAAGTTCTCAGTTACTTTCAGCACTGTGCAGTCATCAGTGACATCACTTCCTTCAGTGTGTAGCATGACGTGTGATGATGGATTTTGACCACACGGGGCAGCAGGGAACTTTTCAGGGCTTTTACTTTGACAAGGTTAGAGGACGACTACTTCTTCCTGGGAAATCACTTCCCTTGTCTCTGATTGGTGGATTGTGACACACTCATCTTAAAAGCTGCAGCAGAACTCTGTGTGTGTATGTGTGTGAAGGTAATGGTGATGTCATCTTCAGCTCATCTGATAGGCTGACAGAGGACAGCGCCCATTTCCTCTGCTCACACACACACACACACACACACACACACACACACACAGAAGAATTTGGTTTAAAGTAAATGTGAACAGTCACTCACACACACACACGTATGTGTTTACATGTACATGAACATTGTGAGACATAAACACATACAACATATACAGCATACGTGAACTGCACATACACAGTACAACTACACTTCGCACTACGCTTCACAATCTCCTGAAAACAACTTTAACTACCCATGACACGACTCTGTCTGTCTGTCTGTCAGTGCTGTCTGTCCAGCAGAAGCAGCAGTTAGACCGGGTCGTGTACTCGTCTCGTTTTGCTGTCGCTCTCTTCTTCCCTCCTGACGTGGTCTTCAGTTTTCCCTGGGCAGCTCGATACGTCACGGATAACCCCTGCATCTGCTACGTTGCTGCAGACTCCCGCAAACGCAATGCAGGTCTGTCAGCTCACCTGTCTGGATAAGATGAACCTCTGGAGCCAATCAGCTCTCTCACACGTGTGTCTACATATATATTTTGTCCATTCAGATGCTCCGGGACGAGGTCCGTCCCTCGTCGTTCACACCAGTGTTCCATTCGGTCTCGAGCACCTGGAGAAGGACAAGGAGGACGTCCAGCCAATCATCTTACAGGAACTCTACAAGCTGCTTCCTGGTCTGCCTCAGCCAATCAGCATTAAGTGTCAGAAGTGGAGGTACTCCCAGGTGAGGCGTCACAGGTTCAAATCCTGTGCCCACTGTGAAATTCTGACATCCTGACCCTAAACTCAGTGAGGGTGCGTTTGATTTACGACCCCTCCCATCCTTCCTGTAGGTGCTGACCTCGGTGCCAGACTGTCCTGGTCAGATGACTGTCCTGGACCGCCCGCTGCTCGTCTGCGGCGGCGACGCCTTCAGCCACTCCAACTTTGACGGCTGTGTGGAGTCTGCACTGTGCGTGCTCCGTGTGCTGAAGGCCTCGCTGTCAGGAAGTGACTCGACCACCAGAATCTGAGCCAATAACCAACGAGGTCATCGGTTCACTTATCAGCTGATAGGAAATGATTAAAGACACGTCAACACGTTTCACTGAATGTTTGAATGTAAACGAATAAAGTTTAATAACATTTCATAAAAAACAGCTTCAGTCTGAACCAGTCTACCTCACAACTGAACCTGGTCTAACTAAACCTGGTCTAACTAAACCTGGTCTAACTGAACCTGGTCTAACTGAGGCGATTTCTGCCAAGTCATTGGTTGATACGATTTGAAAACGTTGTGATGTCACTGACAAAATAGACAGATTGAGTTATGTTTGTCCGTCAATGTCCGCTTGCTGTCCGCATCCGTCAGTCTAGTTTGACTTTTTCATCAGGTCGACACGTTAGTGCGTTGTTAACACATGATGACCTGAGCTAATGCTAACATAGCGTGATATTAACTAACCATTAATGTTCAGTGATGATCACATGATGTGAATGATCCGCCTCGTTCTGTTTGTGGTTCTAACGAACTTTACCTGTGAATTAAAGTTCCAATAAAGTTTGAAAATGTGAAGAACCTTCAGACTCATGGGAGTTGTAGTTTGTGAAACAACTGCTGACACACAGATGTTTATAAATAGTTTATTCACCTTTACAGTGTTCTTATTTCATTATAAAACGAGAGGGACAGAAGAAAAGAACCGGGGGGTCAGTTTAACGTGAAATGTTGATCCATGTTGATCCGGGCCAGAGTTCTGCTGAGATTCTGTTTGTCGGAGTACAAAAATGAGTTGACAGATAAAAACACGACAATCATGAACACAAACTCTGGACTGCCGAGCTCAAACTGAACCGCTCCATGAAAGAGTCTGGATCAGAGCCGTGTACAAGAACCAACAAGAACCACCTGTCAGAACATTTACCTGAAGATTACTGTTATCATTGTAAAGATCGACAGGATAGCAACCACAACTTAGGGGGGCGGAGCTTAGCAGCAACCAATGGGACGTGTTTGATATTTAGCCACCTGTCATCAGAGAGCCCAAACAAGATCTGACCGGAACCGAACCGTCTGTTATTCTTTACAGACAGTAGAGGTGGTTCATGTACACGACTCAAGAGGAACTGTTGAGTCACGGTACGATCACCTGATGCCTCGGTCCTGAGAGGACTTCCTGTCTCATTCACTTCAATAAAAGCCAAAACCACAAATTCAAGGTGAGTTCACCTTCACCAGAAACACTGACTAGGTTTGATGCGTGGACAGGACGGAGAGCACCTTAAGGCAAGAAGCAGGACATGAACGTAGACCGTGTTTACCATGAACACGGACCACGTTTACTGTGAACATAGATGGTGTTTACCGTGTCAACTCCACACTACCCAACAAAGAAAACATTCAAATAAAAGTCTGAGCTTCATTTGGCAGGTTTGTGATTTGACGTCAACACAAAGAATCGAAACAACAACGAAGATTTACCGCTGAAAGGGTTGTCTGTAACATCATCGACAAGTTGTAACGTCAATTGTGATTCTCGAAGGTAGATTTATTTTAAAGTTTTATTAAAAGCAGAAAGTTCAAGGTTCCTCTACGGGGTCACACTCGGCTGATTTCGGTCACAGATTTTAAACGTCTGAACATTACAGTGGAGGTTTTTACAGATTCTCTGTCTCGTCTGTTTTCTTTCTGGATACATGCCGGAACTTCAAACATCTGATGGAAACTTTGGATCTGATGTCTAATTAAGTCAAATCTGAGTTCAGGAGAAAATCGTCTTTCTGCATTGGCGCTGGTTCTGGTTCTGTTAACTTTCAAATTTGTGTCCAGATGGACCTGACACAGCTGAACGAGGATGTGCTGCCGCAACCAACAACTATAAAAAGATCCAATGAAAAAGGTAGAGCACCTGAAACAGACGTGGACAGCACCTGCCCGGCCTCAAACACCTGAAACCCGTTCAGTGAACTAGTACTTACAGTACATGACCGCCGCTCAACAAGACACTCAGTGGTATTTCAGTTAAAGGAAGTATCAACCAGTCAACTAGTTTGAGATTCTGGTGGCTCGACTCGACTCCTGATGTGCCAAAGTTACCACAGCACCGACAGAACTGGTTCAGCCTCATTGGAGACATTTAAACAGTGTCCTGACCGAACCAAACAGAACTTTAACTGCTGGTTCTGGAGTCATCAGTCGACACACCAGTCATGTCTGAACGGGTTGATGACAGGAAGTGAGGCTAGGCCTGACAGCACCTAACAGGGCTCGAGGACAGGAAGTGTTGTTGCTGTAAAATAGCCACAGCTACACAAATAGAGCCTCTGGACAAATCGCCGCTCTGATGACAGCCACTCTGCGTCACGAGCCGAGGGTGGACGAACACTTGTGGCTGGTCGAGAGCACCACAGACAGACTACAGGCTCAGCATCAGCCCTGGCTAGCTTAGCTTAGCACCTTCAATCCAACAGGATGACCTGTAGGCGTGGTTAGCTGTTAGCACGAGGCTACAAGAGCTTAGACCTCAACCAGGACACGTTGGATCAGTGGCACCTTCCTGTACTTCCAATGACTTATTTAAGAGTTGACTCATTAGTCCTTCCCGGTGAACCTCACTGTGAAGGAGATACAACACAGTTTGTTCTGTGAGTGTTAGTGACTATTAAAGCAGTTTCTTCTTCACCAAGAGAAGCTCAGTAAACGGCTTCAAGCTCAAAGTGTCAGTCCCAAAAGAATCTCCCAGAGGAGACTCTTTGTCTGGTCTGTCAGGGTCAACTCGTCCTTTGACACATCTCATGATTGTAACATTGTTGATATACTCGTCTTTGGTCTTTCAGTGTCGTTTACTTCGTTCGGACTATAAGGTGGTAAGACTCTTTGCCCTCTGCTGGGTCTGATAAAGACCCAGGGCTGACAACAGGAACTTCAAAACCCGATCCAGAGTGTTGACACCTATGATGAACACCCAGTAACTACAGGACCAACGCAGAGCCAATGACATGAAGTAACACCAAATGTTAGGACGGAACTTCTACCAACATCTGGAGAATGCTCCAATAAATTTGATTGATTAACCTGACTGTAACGAGTGAAGCAAACAAACCTTCAAACTGAGCCTGTAAAACAGCAGCAACACAGCAATCCTTCAAAGTCTGTTGAAACCTCCAACATGGAGTCACAGCTCAAAGCCCAGACGACGACCTTCGATCTTGACGGATCAGAGTACCTGAAGGTTCACAGGTCTCTGTGAAGCCTCGAAGCTGCTCATGATGATGTGATCCCAAAACTGGTGTTACACAATCTAATGTTTAAAATCTCCAAGAAGAAGTGAGTAAATGATTCAGGGTCTGTGGACAGAGTCATAGTTACAGAGCGCCGCCCCTTCAGACAAACCTCGGGACTTTCAGGACCGGCTGTGGTCATGAAACCTGCTGGAAGCGGCCCGGGTCAGCAGCTCGGTGCACCACCATCGATATCCACAAGTCCTCATCCGGACCTCGAGGTTAAGAGACTCTGAGCTAAAGGACTTCCAACAGAACTAGCACACCACCAGCACCGAGCGAGTGTGTGCAAACCCCGCCCACCTGCCATCCAACGCACATCAAAACCAAGCGCCCCCAAAGAGTCGGACTGACCAGGATCCTTCAGTTTGTTCACAGTTGGACCAGACTTGTTCAACAGGAGGTGATTGTTTCTCATCATCACATTCAGACAGGCTTCTCTCTGTGTGCTGCTTCAGCCCAGTCCCGACCAGCCAGAACTGGTCCAGCCTGGTTCAAATATGACAAACAGGAATAAGTTTGGAGGGTTCAGAAGTTCTGGATGTCAAGAACCAAATATCGTGGCGGTAAACCTCCAGAACCAAACATTGATTCTACACTCAGACCGGCTCGTTTCACTGTCAGTTGACATCGGCAGACCAGGTCTTACTGTTAGAGCAACCTGATGAAAAAGGTATCATGCTGTCTGCTGGTCTGGACGTTTAGTTTGAACCCCTCAGAGCCGAGCCCAGTGGAGTTCAGGTGTTTACAGCAGGTACAGACTGGATTTATCTCAGCTGGTCTTCACATATCCACCTGGATCTATCATAGATCCACATGGATCCACCTGGATCTATCATAGAAGTGGGTCCAGGTGGATCTGTGAGGACCTGAAGAGTCCGGCATGATCTGACCGAGCTGCACGCAGAGAGACGAGCTCGCCACAGACTGAGACATGGAGGTCGCTCTGACACAGGGATTGTGGGAAGCCAAACAGGGGGATTGTGGGTCGTCACTAAAGAAGTCTACTCGTCTTTCAGTTTTGTTTATATTCAAGTTTTAAACTTTTATTTTGAAATCTGTCCATTCTGTCCGCCTGACCCCGCCCACTTGTTCAACCCCGCCCTCCTCACCTCCGACCGTCAGGTCATGTGATTGTCCAGCATCAAGCAGAAGATTGTGGGGGGAGGGAGGATCAGCTGACACACCGATCTGAGCTCTTCAGAGTCCACAGACTGGATCAGGACTGGTTCTAGACCCGATCAGCTGATCTGAGTCCAGTTCATACTGTGTGTGCGTGTGTACGTGTGTATGTGTGTATGTGTGTGTGTGTGTGTGTGTGTCAGACTTTAGTGATCTGGTTCTGATGGTCCTCTTCGTACGGCTCGTTCTCCGGATCAGAGTCCGTCGTGTCAGAGTACCGGTAGTGATCCGGTTCATTGTCGCTGACGTCCGGCGTCACCGAGGCCGACGTGCTGCTCGCGTCACAGTTTGCTCCTTCCTCCACCGTCTTTGTGAAAAACAGTTTGACCTGAGACACAGAGAGAGAGAGTTAGACCACCATGGACCAGAACCGCCACAGAAAGGAAAGGAAGTACTGAAGCTCCTTTCAAATTTCAAACACCTCCTGGTCAGGCTGAGGGGGGACAGGACTTACCTTAAAGTTGGGGGAGAAGTTCCTGTTGGCCTTGTCCTTGTTGGCCTTGTCCAGGTCGTTCTTGGTCAACGTCAGAACCAGGTAGTCCCGGTCATTGGTCTCTCCTCCCGGCACCGTCCCCAGGTTCTGGTTCTGGTACATCCTGTCAGCCGGTTCCCGCGGTGTCCCGGCGCTGCCATTCTCCAGCCTGTCAAGGTTCTCCTCCGGCCCGGGGATGAAGAACGTGTTGACCCAGAAGTGGAACATCTTTTCCTGGAAGGAGAATGACAGGTGAGTACAGGCTCCGCCCCTCATGAGATGAGGTGAGTACAGGTGTGAACAGGTGTGCTCTGGCCCCGCCCTCACCTTCTTCATCATCTTGTTTTGCTTGTGGAAGAACTCCACCTTGATGTCGCCACAGACAGGAAGTGGCTGAGGAAACTCGAACAGCATCAGTTTGTCTTCACGCCGCGTATGGGCGGAGCTAGATGTATGAATCTTCACCTTCAACTGGTACACGACGAACTGAGGGTCTGAACCACAGACAGGCAGAGAGACATACAGGTCAGAGACAGGTCAGAGATAGAAACAGGCAGAAAGAGAGACAGTTACAGACAGATAGCCTGTCTTACTGCAGGTTCCTCCGGTGAACATCGGGATGGTTTCAAACAGCATCTTGTGGAAGAGCAGAGCGACAGGTTTGTAGAGCAGCTGGTTCCTCAACAGGAAGCTGTAGTAGATGACGTAACGCCGCTGACTGGGGATGGTCACGCCCTGAACACATACACACAGACAGACAGACAGACAGACAGACAGACACACACAGACATACAGACACAGACACACAGACACACACACACACACACACACACACACAGTGTGAGCTCATCATGACTCAAATGTTTAAATATGGAAATGAGGCATGACCTCATTTCAACCTCAGAAACAAAAAACGACCAATCAAGGCTACAGGTACTTCACAGCGACATGGATACTGACTAGGGGCACGGGTACCTTCTTGTCCCGGGTGCGGACCTCTCCGTAGAAGTCTAGAGCCTCCTGTGCCTCCTGAAACTTGCCTCGGTGCAGCAGGTAGGCACAGATCATGACGCCGGTACGACCTTTTCCTGCCTTGCAGTGGATGGCGGCCACGTGCTGCTCGTCCTCGCTCAACCACTGGTCCAGGTCCTCGCAGAACGGCTTGATCAGCTCCAGCTGGGGCGGGTTGTGGTCCTCAAACGGGTACTGAGCGACTGTCGGAGGGACACAAACACAACCGTGAGGCACAAATCGGACCAAAGACCCAGGCAGGTCTTTGACCTCACAACAAAGGACTCTCTCACCTCGACAGTTGAACTTTGCCGTGTCGTAATGTCGTTCCGCACACCTGTGGATGGACGGACAACATGTTATTTTCGCCTGACGGCCATCGTTGGTCAGACCAGACTGGACCGGTTCAAACAAACTTGATGTGATTCAGACTTACAGGTTGTAGATCTTGTAGTGATTCTTGTGCTTCGAGTCTAAAAACCTGAAAGAAACAGACAATTCAGTCAATTTCAGATGTCCCACTGTCTTTAAACGCAGCATGTCAGCAAGGGACACTCGTCAGGACCCAGGACGGAACAGAACCTCTGAACCCAGCGGTGTCCAGTCTAACAGTGAATACAGCAGCCTACCGAGGTGGATTTCTTGCCGGGTTTGGCTCCTGGCATCCCGGGCTGAGTCAGTTCAGTTAGTTACACGGCTGACCGAGCTTACCACAGTTAGCGCTTCACTACTTATCAATGTTTCCATCATAAAGTCTGTAAATCACCTCGGTAGTGTAACGTTATTGCCTGTTGGTCTCAGAGACTGTGCTCCAACCCAGTCCGGCTGCTGAGCCCTCATGAGTAGTGAAGGCATCTTACCGTACGACATCATCAATGTTGTTCCTGTAGACGCCCTCCAGACGCTCAGCGGGAAACCCCATCGCAATGATGTTTGGATAAATGTCTGATGACAGGTTAACGATCAATACGACACACCTGGAGGTCACATGACGATGCAACTTTCAGAGAACAGGTGAGGTCATATTGCTATGGAGACGACTGCCACAACTGCCACCTTTGTCCAAACATCAACCACAGAATGACACGAGCACGTTGTCCAACAACACAGACACAGCAACAATCAGTCAACAACACAGACACAGCAACAATCAGTCAGCAACACAGACACAGCAACAATCAGTCAGCAACACAGGACACAGCAACAATCAGTCAGCAACACACAACACAGCAACAATCAGTCAGCAACACAGGACACAGCAACAATCAGGCAGCAACACACAACACAGCAACAATCAGTCAACGACACAAGACACAGCAGCAATCAGTCAACGACACAAGACACAGCAGCAATCAGTCAAGAACACAAGACACAGCAACAATACAAGACAAAGCAGCAATCAGTCAACGACACAAGACACAGCAACGATCAGTCAACGACACAAGACACAGCAACAATCAGTCAACGACACAAGACACAGCAACAATCAGTCAACGACACAAGACACAGCAACAATACAAGACACAGCAGCAATCAGTCAACGACACAAGACACAGCAGCAATCAGTCAACGACACAAGACACAGCAACAATCAGTCAGCAACACACGACACAGCAACAATCAGTCAGCAACACACGACACAGCAACAATCAGTCAAGAACACAAGACACAGCAACAATCAGTCAACGACACAAGACACAGCAACAATCAGTCAACGACACAAGACACAGCAACAATACAAGACACAGCAGCAATCAGTCAACGACACAAGGCACAGCAACAATCAGTCAACGACACAAGACACAGCAACAATCAGTCAACAACACAAGACACAGCAACAATACAAGACACAGCAGCAATCAGTCAACGACACAAGACACAGCAGCAATCAGTCAACGACACAAGACACAGCAACAATCAGTCAGCGACACACGACACAGCAACAGTCAGTCAGAGACACACGACACAGCAACAGTCAGTCAGCGACACACGACACAGCAACAATCAGTCAACAACACAAGACACAGCAACAATCAGTCAACGACACAAGACACAGCAACAATCAGTCAGCGACACACGACACAGCAACAATCAGTCAGCAATACACGACACAGCAACAATCAGTCAAGAACACAGACACACACCAGTTGAACACCATCTACCGAGCCGGGTCAGAACTGATCCAGAACCCGCCAAATCTGTCTGTCTGTGAGCAGCCTGTCTGTGAGCAGCCTGTCTGTCTGTCTATCTGTGAGCAGCCTGTCTGTCTGTCTGTGAGCAGCCTGTCTGTCTGTATACAGCCTGTCTGTCTGTAAACAGCCTGTCTGTCTGTATACAGCCTGTCTGTCTGTATACAGCCTGTCTGTCTGTATACAGCCTGTCTGTCTGTAAACAGCCTGTCTGTCTGTATACAGCCTGTCTGTCTGTAAACAGCCTGTCTGTCTATCTGTCTGTCTGTGAGCAGCCTGTCTGTCTATCTGTAAACAGCCTGTCTGTCTGTGAGCAGCCTGTCTGTCTATCTGTCTCTGTCTGTGAGCAGCCTGTCTGTCTGTCTGTGAGCAGCCTGTCTATCTGTCTGTCTGTCTGTGAGCAGCCTGTTTATCTGTCTGTCTGTCTGTGAGCAGCCTGTTTATCTGTCTGTCTGTCTGTCTGTGAGCAGCCTGTCTGTCTGTGAGCAGCCTGTCTGTCTGTGAGCAGCCTGTCTGTCTATCTGTCTGTCTGTGAGCAGCCTGTCTGTCTATCTGTCTGTCTGTGAGCAGCCTGTCTATCTGTCTGTCTGTCTGTGAGCAGCCTGTCTGTCTGTCTGTCTGTCTGTCTGACTGTGAGCAGCCTGTCTGTCTGTCTGTGAGCAGCCTGTCTGTCTGTCTGACTGTGAGCAGCCTGTCTGTCTGTCTGACTGTGAGCAGCCTGTCTGTCTGTCTGTCTATCTATCTGTCTGTGAGCAGCCTCTGTCTGTCTGTGAAGAACCTGCCTGTCTGTGAGCAGCCCGTATGTCTGTCTGTCTGTCTGTGAGCAGCCTGTCTGTCTGTCTGTCTGTGAGCAGCCTGTCTGTCTGCACGGAGCTAATGTTAGCCGCATGCTAACATTGGAAGGATACAGGTCAGGTCCAGATCGAACCCGTCCTCCTGGTACCGTCTCTTATTCCTGCTGACTATCTCCTTGATTAAGGCGGCGGCCATGATGGACGTGTCCGGTGATCTCCGTGAATGATGAGAAAGGACCGTGGACCGGTACCGGACTCGTCCGTGCCCGCTCCGGAGCCTCTGCTGTCTGTTTGCCGGGAGAGAAGCTAACTGGGACAGCTAGCCCGGAGCTAGCAGCAGAAGGTCGCAGTTTAAATATCACAGATTAATTAATGAGTCCAATCAGAACAAAAACACGTCCTAACGGGTCAAATATGTCCCGTTAACCGTCCTCCTCCTGCCGCCCTGCGAGCTCCGGGGTGGCCAGTAGCTAGCCGGCCTTCTAGTTGACAGGTAGGCCGGCGGTCGGTGCTGTTTTCTGGGTCAGAACAAGGGGGCGTCGGGGCCTCCTCCCTGCTCCCGCCGCGGGCCGGGGCTTCCAGGTCCCCCGCCTGGAGACAAAACCATCCGCCGTTTGACTCTCGGTGAAGCTCCAGCCCTCCAGACGTCGGATGGATCCAGCTGGACGGTTCCCGGCCTCGCTGTGCCGCACAGACGCCGTGACTGGACGCAGATCGGCGGAGAGAAAATCTCCCCGAGTCCTTTCAGCGGATGAAGTCAAGCTGGAGACCGGAACACGGCTCACATCCGGAAGGCCACTTCAAAATAAAGCTACGGTCTGTTGGCTGATGAAATAAGAAGAGTTCTGACGTTACATAGATCGAGTTTATTAATTTAATTCAAATGTTTTGTTTATTATTGTTATTTTCTGTGCTTTTATTTTGATAAGACACGCCATTTCCTGATGTGACGCCACTCTGCCTGTCTTGATGACTGAAGCGCGATGACGTCACAGATAATGACGTCACAGATTAGCGTCAGTTTGACTGCAGGAGTTTATTAATCTCAGTATATATAAACTTTTATTTTGACACTCATTGACGAAACGATGCTTTTATTTAGAAGTCGTCTTCCTGTTCTAAACGGAAGTGCAGTGGCGTCTCCCTCCGGTCCTGCAGGGGGCGGCAGTGAGTCTAACAGCCGAAGAAGAGAGACCGGCAGCCCGCTGCCAAACAGAGGAAGTGCCGCTGCTCGAGTCCCGGAGAACGAACCGGAGAACCGGAGAGGTAAGGGCCGCTCACTGTTACCACAAACACCTGAGTTTGTGTCGTTTTCCTCCCGCAGCTTCACCGGTGCTGTCGGTGCGGTCCGCCGGTCACATGTGTCAGTTTATCCGGTGAGAAGCCGCCGAAGGTCAAGCTAATGCTAACGTTAGCACCTAGCTGACACGGTCCTTCCGGTTTTATAACGCGGGACACCCGGAGTTCCAAACTGAGGTCCGAGGACATCCGGAGGGTCCAAACTCAGGCCCGAGGACCTCCGGAGTGTTGGGGTCCACTGACAGACCCGGTCCACTGACAGACCCGGACCACTGACAGACCCGGTCCACTGACAGACCCGGACCTGTGTGTCAGAATCAGTCCCTAAACTGACCTCCAACCAAACCCAAACCCTGAGGAAACCTGACGTGGTCCTCACCTGTGCTTAGTCTGATCCAGACCAATCCGCCGTGTCTGTGAAGTGAAACAAAAACTGCAGTTCCTCTTGTCGTCCACTTGAGTCAGTCTCCATAAGTCCCCATGTTCAAATGTCCAACTTCACAGCAGAAATAAACATGTTTACAGCCTGGTACAAAAAACAGTTTTGGTCTTTATAGCTAATTTCCCCGTTCATGACAACTGTACTGAAGGTGAATTTATATACAACTCACCTGTTCAGATTATATTAAGTCTTAAAGTTATGCAGGATTAAGAGCGTGGACGCTTTGATTGACAGGTGGGTGTGGTTACAGGCGTCATTCAGCCCGCCTCAGGTCAGCTGATCATCCACGTCTATGACCATATATAGAAGAAGAGTCAGTACATCCAACATGGCCGTTGCATATGTTCAGAAATCTGTGTGTGACATCACTCTGTCCATTCTTTACACTGTTATTGGTTCTGATCCAAATCTGACCTGATCTGTCAGAACTCGTTTGTTTCAAATGTCTGAATAAAGTGTTCTGATTGGTCTGCAGCCCTGCCTGGACTTCCTGTCTGACTTCCTGTGTGACCTCCTGTAGTGTCTCTTACTTCCTGTGTGGCGGACCCGACCATGGATCTGAGTAAGGTTCCAGCTGAGAACATCGCCCGTCCTCTGGGCAGGAACGAGGTCATCGGCCTGCTCTTCCGTCTCACCATCTTCGGCGCCGTCACGTACTTCACCATCAAGTGGATGGTAGACGCCATCGACCCGACCAGGAAGCAGAAGGTGGAGGCTCAGAAACAGGTGAGAGGGGGGCGGGGTTTAAAACCAGGTGAGACGTGTCAGTGCAGAGAGGTGGAGTCAGCTGACGAAGGTCATCTGACGTGTTTCAGGCGGAGAAGCTGATGCGTCAGATCGGAGTGAAGAACGTGAAACTGTCAGAGTACGAGATGAGCATCGCCGCTCACCTGGTCGACCCACTCAGCATGCATGTAAGAACTACTTCCTGTTCACACAGGTGACTGCTCCTGATTGGATGGCACTACAGATGTTTCCTAGCAACAGATTGTTTGATGTGTGTGTGTGTGTGTGTGTGTGTGTGTGTGTGTGCGCGTGTGTAGATCACGTGGCGTGACATTGCTGGTCTGGACGAGGTGATCACAGAGCTGAAGGAGACGGTCATCTTACCTGTTCAGAAGAGACACCTGTTCCAAGGATCCAGACTGCTGCAGCCGCCCAAAGGTCAGTGACATCATCACTGTGACATCATCACTGTACGCTGTGATGTCATCACTAACCATACTTCCTTGTTGCCATGGTAACAGGTGTGCTGCTGTACGGGCCTCCGGGCTGCGGGAAAACGCTGATCGCCAAGGCGACGGCGAAGGAGGCGGGGTTTCGTTTCATCAACCTGCAGCCGAGCACGCTGACGGACAAATGGTACGGAGAGTCCCAGAAGCTCGCCGCCGCCGTCTTCTCATTGGCTGTCAAACTGCAGCCGTCAATCATCTTTGTCGACGAGATTGGTGAGTGAACACAAGGCTAGCCGTTTCCACCCGTTTACAGTGTCTATGCTAAGCTAAGCTAACAGGAAGTCACATGACAGATTCGTTCCTGAGGAGTCGATCGAGCTCCGACCACGAAGCCACCGCCATGATGAAGGCGCAGTTCATGAGTCTGTGGGACGGACTGGACACAGACACACACTGCCAGGTACACACACACACACACACACACACACAGACACACAGACAGACACACACACACAGACACACACAGACACACACTGTCAGGTACACACACACACACACACACACACACACACACACACACACATACACACACACACTGCCAGGTACACACACACACACAGACACAGACACACACTGTCAGGTACACACACACACACACACACACACACACTGCCAGGTACACACGCGCGCACACACACACACACACACACACACACACACAGAGCTCAGTGCATCATGGGTAATCCTCCTCATATACATACAGCAGCTTTGTACCTGTCTGTCTGTACCTGTCTGTCTCTCTCTGTACCCGTCTGTCTCTCAGGTCATCATCATGGGGGCCACTAACCGTCCTCAGGATCTGGACTCGGCCATCTTGAGGAGGATGCCAACCCGTTTCCACATCAACCAGCCTGTAAGTACACAGGAAGTAATGTCATCACAGTCAGGACAGGAAGTGACCTCACTGATGATGTCATTGATGTTTGTTCTGCAGAGTACGAGGCAGCGAGAGCAAATCCTGAGACTGATCCTGGAGAACGAGAGCGTGAGTCTGTCTGTCTGTTTGCCTGCCTAGCTGTCTGTCTGTCTGTCTGTCTGTCCACCCGTCTGTCTGTCTCTGATTACCTGTCTGTCTGCAGGTGGACCGCTCGGTCGACCTCGTTGACGTTGCCAAGGAAACAGAGGGTTTTTCAGGAAGTGACCTCAGAGAGATGTGTCGTGACGCCGCCCTGCTGTGTGTGCGAGACTTCGTCCACATGCAGAGCGACAGGTATGTAAAGGTCTATCTTAGCTTATGTGTTACCATGACGACAGGGAACACCTGAACCTTCAAAATAAAGCTCTCAGACTTTAAACACAGATTTATTATTTAACTGAAACTTCAATATTTTTAATCAACAACCAAAATAACAAAACTGTACCTGTCTGTCCTCCTGTCTGTCTGTCTGTTCTCCTGTCTGTCTGTCTGTTCTCCTGTCTGTCTGTCTGTCTGTTCTCCTGTCTGTCTGTCTGTTCTCCTGTCTCTGTCCTCCTGTCTGTCTGTTCTCCTGTCTGTCTGTCTTCCTGTCTCTGTCCTCCTGTCTGTTCTCCTGTCCTCCTGTCTGTCTGTTCTCCTGTCTGTCTGTCCTCCTGTCTGTCTGTTCTCCTGTCTGTCTGTCTGTCTGTCTGTCCTCCTGTCTGTCTGTCTCCTGTCTGTCTGTCTGTTCTCCTGTCTGTCTGTCTGTCTGTCTGTTCTCCTGTCTGTCTGTCTGTCTGTCTGTCTGTTCTCCTGTCTGTCTGTCTGTCTGTCTGTCTGTTCTCCTGTCTGTCTGTCTGTCTGTTCTCCTGTCTGTCTGTCTGTCTGTCTGTCTGTTCTCCTGTCTGTCTGTCTGTCTGTTCTCCTGTCTGTCTCTCAGTCCCTCAGAGGACTTCATCCGTCCGATCCATCAGTCTGACCTCCAGAAGTCGATCGGTAAGATGAAGAGGTCGAAGTCAGCGGGCGGACACGGCGCCCTGCTGCACGCCGCTCTGGACTGAACACGCAGATCACATGATCACTTCAGAATTTTTATTTGAAGCAGCTGATCGTCGTAGTTTTTTTGTTCTGTCGATAAAGTTTCTTCAACTCCAACAAACAGACTCCACCTGCTGAATTCATCATGTATGTAACATACCTGTAAATGTGAAAGGAACATCTAAATAACGTGTGTGTGTGTGTGTGTGTGTGTGTGTGTGTGTGTGTGTGTGTGAAAATATTAAAATCATAAAACATCCAATGATTTAAAACAATTATGTATTTTATTCTGGAAAGTCAGACTTGGTTTTATGGGTTTGTAATTTCAAAATAAAGGTCTGATGAGGTCATTAATGTTTACACTGTAAAATGTTTTTGTCTCTTCGTCGTCGTTGAGCTTTGATGTTTACAGATTAATTAACGACTCGTTCAGACGATTTCCTGAAATTTGCCAAATTAATTTTTTCATTGTCTTTTTATTTTACGGTGTCTTATTGGCTGCTAAGTTATCATGTAATAAACTTCAGAATAAAATGTTTGTGTGAGACTTTTCTTTTTGTCTCAAAGATTTCAGAATAAAAGTCTTCACAATGATTCCGTTTAACAGCTGATTCATTAAAAGTTTTATTTTGTAAAGACTGACAACAGGGAGTGAAAACAAAAATAAATAATGGACCCTGAAACCGAACTCTTATTGTGAAAAGAACTTTTCCACGTTCAGTTTGATTGACAGCTGATCAAAAATCAATAAACCTGTCACCTGATCATCAAAACAAACCTGAAGGCAACGTTGACAGAACGATTTGTTTCAGCAGATTAAAATTAAAGCTTCAATGAAACAAAAAAAGACAACCCAAGCAGACAGACAGGCAGACACATTAAGGCCTTGCAGAGGGTTCTGGTTGACCCGGTCCTCCTCAGAGTTCTGTGTTCGGTCCTCGTCCTCCAGGTCTTCCCTCACACTCGCGGTGGAAGTCGCAGCCGTCCAGCAGGTGGCGGTACGTGGCCCGGACATCTCGGTACAGCGGTGTGTCCTCCATCAGCCCTGGGAATCGAACCGGTGACTCGTTGATGAGCATCTGCAGCCGTGGGCCTCGCTGGCAGTCGTACAGGACGAAGAGCAGGTTGGCGGCGTACGGGACGATCAGACTGGTCCGGAAACTTCGACCTGCGGGACATGACAGGAAACATGTTCAGAACGTGAACCTTGTCTCTGACTGGACGTCAGGATGGAGGCGGGGCTTCATACCGTGCTGTGAGTGGTAGTTGTCGGCGGTGGGCGAAGTCTGGTCCTTGTAGAGTCCAAGCAGGGAGAGGAGGGGGAGGAGCGTCTCGGCGTGACCAACCAGGATGGAGGCTGGCTCAGGTGGCGCCTCCGTGGACCTGAAGGACCGACAGGCTGATCAATAATCAATAAAGATCACATGACTGCCAGCTTCCTGTCCTCTGCCCCTTCAAAACAAGAGTCTGTATCAAAGAATAAAGCTTACAATAATCAAGAAAGATCGGGTATTGATGATGTCACTGACCTGCGGGGACGTCCTGCTTTGTCCAGTGTCCTGAAGACATGATGAAAGAGAGGACAGCTGGACAGACTGCTGATCACATGACCATGAGACCGCTTCCAGAACTGCTTCAGGTCCGACTTGTACTCCAGCACCTGCAGAGACGGGACTACAAACATGTCCTAGAGGACTACAAACATGTCCTAGAGGACTACAAAGACATCCTACAGGACTACAAACATGTCCTATAGGACTACAAACATGTATGACTGAACTACAAACATGTATGATTGGACGTTGTACCTTTGCGTCATTCTCGTCAAACAGGAAACACCACGGCGAGTGAAGAGATTTGATTGACAGTTCATACGAACACAAGAAAAACGCTGCTTCAACCAAATCTACAGGAGACATGGAGGGACAATCTTCAGCATGACGACATCTCTACTCTGTGAGGACACCTCTGAAGATGGGGTCAGGCTGTGGTTAAAGGGGCGTGGTCAGGCTGTGTTTATGTTAATGAGGCCTGTGTTACCTGGGGTGAGGCGGTGGTGAGGCAGGCCCAGCCTCTCGGCCATCCTCCTCCTCACTGCCTCCATCTCCACACCGTGTTTGAACTTCTCCACCTCCAGCAGCGCTGTGCGGTTGTTCTCCACGCCCTCCACGTAACCACGGCAACGCTCGAAGAAGCGCATGAGCTCGTCGTCCACCTGGTGGCTGTACTGCACGTCTACAGACAGAGACGCTTGTCACTCCGCCTACATTTCCCAGAATGCTGAGCGACGAGTACATGGACTCACCTTGGCGGCTCCACACCTGCTGCAAGCCGTCTTGAAACGCCTCCACGCTGCTCACACAGCGATGCTTCGAGCTGCTCCTCAAAGTGATCCTCCTCATGTTCTCCTCTGAGAGGAGCGACGGGAACAACGAGGAGAGACGGACGGCCAGCTGACGGAGATCCTCTCTCCCCTTCATCACCAGCTGACCTGAGGAGGAGGAGAAGGTGAAGGAGGAGGAGAAGGTGAAGGAGGATGAGAAGGTGAAGGAGGATGAGGAGGAGGTGAAGAAGGATGAGGAGGAGAAGGTGAAGGAGGATGAGGAGCAGAAGGTGAAGAAGGAGGTAAAGAAGGAGGATGAGGAGGAGGTGAAGGAGGAGGAGGTGAAGAAGAAGGAGCCTCCATTCATCTGATGCAAACCTCCTTACTCCACCACTCAGGACCAAGCACCGAACCTGGGGCGACAGAGCCTTCTCTGCAGGTGCCCTCCTCCCTCTGGAACTCTCTCCCCAAACACATCCGTGACTGCACTGACTTGCCCACCTTCAAATCTCTGACAAAAACACACCTTTTAAAATTGCTTTTAATGTTTAGCTCAGTCTGTTGTGTTTTTAGTGTACTATTTCATATTGTTTTGCTGATTTGATGTTCTTTTTATGTAAAGTGTCTTTAAGTACCTTGAAAAGTGCTTTTAAATAAAATGTATTATTATTATTATTATTATTATTATTATTATTATTATTATTATTATTATTATTAAGGTGAAGGTGAAGGAGGAGGAGGTGAAGAAGGAGGAGGAGAAGGTGAAGGAGGAGGAGGTGAAGGAGGATGAGGAGGAGGTGAAGGAGGAGGAGGTGAAGAAGGAGGAGGAGAAGGTGAAGGAGGAGGAGGTGAAGAAGGAGGAGGAGAAGGTGAAGGAGGAGGAGGAGAGGAGAGGTCAGTTTACTCTGATGTATCTGTAGTTTTACTCTGACGTGTCTGTAGTTTACTCTGACGTGTGACGTGTCTGTAGTTTACTCTGATGTGTCAGTAGTTTTAAACTGACGTGTCTGTAGTTTTACACTGACGTGTCTGTAGTTTACACTGACGTGTCTGTAGTTTTACACTGACGTGTCTGTAGTTTTACACTGACGTGTCTGTAGTTTACTCTGACGTGTCTGTAGTTTACACTGACGTGTCTGTATTTTACACTGACGTGTCTGTAGTTTACTCTGACGTGTCTGTAGTTTAACACCGACGTGTCTGTAGTTTACACTGACGTGTCAGTAGGTTTACACTGACGTGTCTGTAGTTTACTCTGACGTGTCAGTAGTTTACTCCGATGTGTCAGTAGTTTTACACTGACGTGTCTGTAGTTTACACTGACGTGTCTGTAGTTTAACACTGACGTGTCTGTAGTTTACACTGACGTGTCTGTAGTTTTACACTGACGTGCCTGTAGTTTACTCTGACGTGTCAGTAGTTTTACACTGACGTGTCAGTAGTTTACTCTGACGTGTCAGTAGTTTTACACTGACGTGTCAGTAGTTTACTCTGGCGTGTCTGTAGCTTTACTCTGACGTGTCAGTAGTTTACTCTGACGTGTCTGTAGTTTACTCTGACGTGTCTGTAGCTTTACTCTGACGTGTCTGTAGTTTACTCTGACGTGTCAGTAGTTTACACTGACGTGTCTGTAGTTTACTCTGACGTGTCAGTAGTTTACACTGACGTGTCTGTAGTTTACTCTGACGTGTCAGTAGTTTTACACTGACGTGTCTGTAGCTTTACTCTGACGTGTCTGTAGTTTACTCTGACGTGTCAGTAGTTTACACTGACGTGTCTGTAGTTTACTCTGACGTGTCTGTAGTTTACACTGACGTGTCAGTAGTTTACACTGACGTGCCTGTAGTTCTTCTGGTCTGTACTCACCGTCCATGTCCTCGGTGTACCAGTTCTCCCATCGGTTCTGGATGTCCTGCAGCCAGCCCGCGGTGTCCGCGGTGCCCTCGGAGGACGCGCCTCCTCGGGGAGCTTCTCTCCGGACCAGCTCGCTCAGCTTCTGGATCCTCCGGATGTTTTTGACGGTCGGGTACCGGCTGCCGTGCCTGATGATGGCGGTCAGATGAACCGGGGTGCAGCGCTCATTGGGCGGAGGTTTTAGGATGGAGCTGTTGACGGAGAAGACGTCCCGCAGCAAGTGCGGGTTCACCTCCTCGTATCGGGTCTTGGTTCCGAAGTAAGCGGCGATGTGCGGGATGTCCTGGACCGACACAGAGGAGCAGGACAGGCGGGTCAGAACCAGACACAGAGCCGCCAACACTAAAGTGTTTGTGGGCGGTAAAACGGAGAACATGTCGGCGGAACCAGAGGAACACCGAACCGATCCGAACAGCTGTTACCTGTTCACTTTGTTGATGTTACGGGATCGCCTGACCTTTGACCTCTGCGCAATGCAGTTGCGCAGTAGTCGACGCTATTTAAACTTTCTGTGGGTCGACCAAAACGATCGCGGCGTTACTGCAGTATTTATACTTCATCTGAAGACTATTAATACACAGAAACTGCAATAGTTATACTTCATCTAAATAGTATTAATACACAGAGAAACTGCAGTATTTATACTTCATCTAAAGAGTATTAATACACAGAAACTGCAGTATTTATACTTCATCTAAAGAGTATTAATACACAGAAACTGCAGTATTTATACTTCATCTGAAGAGTATTACTACACAGAAACTGCAGTATTTATATTTCATCTGAAGAGTATTACTACACAGAAACTGCAGTATTTATATTTCATCTTAAGAGTATTAATACAGTATTTATACTTAATTTATTACCTATATAAACACGGTCGAGCTTCCGTTTAATGTTATTCAAAATAAAAGCCTAAACACGAAACCCTCCAGCCGTATTTTCAAAATAAAAGCTTCAGCGGGTCATTAATTCTTTTCATTACAAAAATCATTTTATTTAAACTTTCATAAAATATTTTAAATGCTTGTTACAAAAACATGTTTAATTTTCTGACACTCATTAAATCACTTCCTGTGAACTATGTCTGATCTAGATCAGCTGGGTGATGTGAAGAACCTCCTCCCTGGTTCTACTGGACCTCTGAAGACAAACAGAGAACAGATGTTAGAAAGTAACAGACACAGGGACCTCCAGAACCCAGAACCTTCTGAAGACCTGAGCACAGACACACACATTTTGTTTGAATAAAAAATAAAACAAATTTAGTTTCCTCACAACATCTGAAATGCTCAACACGTCACGCCATCAAACCCAAACAGAACCCCTCGCCCTCTCATAGAGACCCGGTTAGTGGTTTGGTTTTGGTAGTGGTTTGTGGGCGGGGTCATGGGGGTCTGTGGTTTCAGGGGCCAGGTGACTGATATGATTTGAGAAACTAAAATCTGAGTCAGAACGCTACATCTGTTGTAGTCTTACGTGCTGGTGAGAGCGTGGCCCAGGTTCCTGATCCTGCCCCTCAGAGATCCTCTGCTGGGAATTTTATAGTAGCTGTTCAACTCTGGAGATGTCAACGGTTTAAACAACCGACCTGGAACCAAAAAGACTTCATGAAAACCCTTTGATGGTCCACACCAGTAAAATCTACGACCCACATGTTAACTCTCGTTCATGTGGCTGGACCAGTGGGAGGACCAGTAAGATTCACAATGACAACAATGACTTCTGGAAACCCACCATGACCACCATCCTGGCTGTAGGCTGGAGTGGATGAGGTCTGATCCGTCTGGATGGCGAGGACACGTCTCCAGTAAGCTTCAGGGAGGGACAACATGCGACAAATAACCTGAGAGCAACGTACGAAAAGATGCCTTTAATTAGATCAGGGTCAAACGGATCCATCATCATCATTTGTCAGAGCGAACCTTCGGCTGAGTGTTTGTGTCTCTCATGATGGTTGTCGGAGACGGCTCGGACATCCCATGTCCCACTATAGTCGGTCCAAACACCCGGGCCAGATTATTCTTGTCCATCTGACACTGAGGACTCTTCATCACCCTGAAACACACGAAGACGGAAACAAACGGACCACAGAGAGTCAGAATGAGCAGATTTTTAAATAAAGTAATAATAATAATAATAATAATAATAACAACAATAATAACAATAATAATAATAATAATTTTATTATTATTAATTTGTATTATTTTATTTATTATTTATTATTAAAAGGTCTTACTTGTGTAAGTGCAGCATGAGAAATGCCAGTGTGTCCCTGTTGGCTTTTGGAAGCTCTGCTATGGCCTGATACAAGATGGCCGTACTGTTGTCTTCATCAGCAAGTTCTGCAACAAACACACAGAAATATTCTGTTGGTGGTGGACTCGTACTCTAGTTGGTGGTGGATTGTTACCCTTCATACCTGAAGCCTCCATGAAGGTGCGGTGCAGCCTGAAGGTGATGAGGGGTTCTTTCAGTTTTCTCAGAAAGTCTTTAAGAAGACCACAGACCACATGGATGTCGTGGACTTTACTGAGCATGAGCGGCGTTTTCCCCTGAATGAATCGATCTCTGAGCTCCTTCACCAAACGCTCCCCTCCAGGAACTCTGTACAGACCCCTCTGCAAACAGACATCAGCACCTGGATCAGCGCTGGGTCACAGTTAGGCTGTTTTCAAACCTGAGGTGTGCTGTGGTCTGATTCAGGTGGTGTACCCCACCCACTTGACCTTGCATGCTATCACATGATACCAAGAGGGGAAGTAGAACTAGTAATGGAATGCTGCCACATCTTAACGTTCCCTCTATAGACTCCAGAAATGATCTGTGACATTTCAAGCAAGATCCGATTGAAAACGCCCGTCTGAAGACGCATGGTTTCTTTAGGCTAACGTAGTCCAGGCTAACGTAGTCCAGGCTAACGTAGTCCAGGATAACGTAGTCCAGGCTAACGTAGTCCAGGCTAACGTAGTCCAGGCTAACGTAGTCCAGACTCTGCTAGCAACAAACTTGAGTGGTCTGGACCGCTCTGCTAATGATGGATGGTAGTAAGATACTAACTGTATTCCCCCTGCAGCAACAAACACGCAACCTTCTTAGACCCATTAGGCTGGACCCACCAAACTGGACCAAGACCATATCCTCTAAAGGGTCTGTGTTCAGATCTTAGTACAGAGAAAGACACACAGGTTAGAGAACAGGCTGACCTCCTCCAGCCCCCTCCTTTCGATCTCAGTCACACACTCCACGACCAGCAGAGGCACCCTGGGCTGGACCCCTGGGGCCAAACTCTCCAACAAGTTCTGAAGAGGAAACAGACAACATATGAGACTGTTTAAAGGGGGATCTTCAGGGAGGAGGCTTTAATCTGAACATGGAGGAATGGAGGAAGTAAAAAATGTTGCTCCTAATCTGATAGATGCTAACATGCTAACACCAACATATAGGCCTGCTTGAGAACCAATCAGAGACCAGATCCTGTTGTATCACCAGAGTTCGATCCTCACTGTTCAACTTGTACTAAAACCAGACTGACTGATTTTGGTCTAGACGCCTTCAGTGGTTCTGAGGTACCTGTTGAGCTGAACTTCCTGCCGTGGCAGCAGCGGAACAGCCATCAATGAATTTCTGTTTGCACTCCGGATGAGCGACCGTGCGGCAGTTCCTGCACTTCACCGCCATCTTCCCAAAACGGATCCTCTTACCACACGGCGAGCAGGTCTCCGGCCGGATCACCTGGAGGACAAGACACACCGACAGCACTGTGAGGACCACGTCAAACATGGAGAAGGTCATTATATTTGACAGTTTTATGTTCTTTGGGTTCCTTTAATGATCAGATCTGGACCATGGACTGGTTTGAAATACAGATCAGACCACCTGACTACCCTCACATTTAAAAATGACAGCAGACCATCCTCCAACAGTTGATGTTCTGTGTAGAACTTGAAGAACTTTCTGAAGTGTTTCTTGACCTGGACTAACCAGAGCAGCTCTCGTACCGTTTTAGAGAGGAAAATGTGTTTTGGGGTTTTCTCAGATCTGTAGGTGTAAGACGCTCGGATTACAGCGGTGTCCTCCATCTTTGTTTCAGTTTCAGGCTCTGCCATTGTGTCATCGCAGTGAGACCAGACTGAGGTCTGATCTGAGGAACAGAGCAAGGATTCACTTCAGGTTTGTGACAACGACTGAAACATTTCCACATGACTACAAACTTCTAAATGTTGAGTGTTAAAAGACGACATGAGGAACGTGGTGAAAAAGTATTTGTAAATTAAGTCTGACGTCTGCTGTGCAGCTCTTGTCCATCAGTGTCGTTGCACCGAAGATGGTTTTAGTCTTGACAGTTTTTGAAGGTCTTGTCTCGGTCAAAGAGGACTCTGGATTTTATTTCAGTCTCGACCACCTCTGTGGCGACATCATTCAGGTGTCTGATTTGTAGACATTGTCACAGTGATATTCTAATAAATCAACTAATTTTTATTGAATTTTGTGTTGCTGTTACGGCCATCCAGCCGTCCCCCTTTACAGTCAAAGTGAATGATGGAGGCAGACGAAGAAATTTGTCTGTCTGAGAGGACATGTCAGACGAACCCTCTGTAACATTTTATTTCTTAAACCACAAGGAGTTCATCTGAAAAAGATAAACAAACACATCTGAGACACCTCAAAGAGGTTTGGTTAGTATGAGTTACATTAGCTACTTATGTAGGCTACATAATGCCTGGTCAGCAGAATGAGCTCACCTCCTCCTCCGATTGAAACAGCACACTCCTGGGTCAGGGTCCGGGTTGGGTTTTCAGGGGTCTCCTGTGTGATTCCCACCACCATGTGGATCTGACCACCGGTCTCAGGAGTCGTCACAGACGCCTTCACGATGGTCTCAACCTCCTGAGTCATAAAGTAAACGTTTCAGCTGTAGATTCAAATGTTTCAGAATCAGAATCACTTTAATTGGCCAGGTGTGTATACACACATGAGGAATTTGACTCTGGTTACACTTTGCTCTCATAGTGCATACAGATATAGACATAGGTACAGTTAAATAACAAAACAGAGAACTTGATAGGTAAAGGTTTACGTAAGGTTTCATGTTCGTTAACATCTTCTGTGTCTCGTCACCTTCTCCAAAGTTTTTCTCTCCAGCAGCTCGGAAACATTTCCTCCTCGCCCTCGCTTCCCAACTGGAGTGCCGACAGCCGGTCCCATCGATGAGCGCTGCAGGTGCAATACCACGCATGGTTAAATGTACAAGGAATGTTGGTGCAACTGATCTCAGAGTAAATCAAAATATGAAAATATAAATCAGATTTTTGAAGAACATGAAAGTTTCTGTGAAACAGAAGAAGAATCCAGAACATGGAAACAGATGTGGAGACTACGTTCATGTTAGAGTCTATGGATAAGAGTCCGGGTCCTGGGGCCTGGTCTGATCACCAAATGCAGTCAGTCGGGAACAAACAGTTCTTGTTGCTTTTGTGAGAATTCAGTGGACCATAGCCTCCTGCTGGTCTCAGAAGGTTTGTGTCTAGTCTGGAAGGGGTCAGCCACAATCCTGCTCGCCTCAGGGTCCTGGGGGAGTACAGGTCCTGCAGTTTGCAGCCAATCACCTTCAGACTGAATGATCCGCTGTAGTCCACACTCGTCCTCGGCGGGGGCAGCAGCGTTCAGATGGTGATAGAGGAGGTGAGGATGGAGCACCATCATGGTCTTTGGCAGGTTAAACTTTTCCAGCTGCAGCAGGAAGTACATCCTCTGTTGAAGTCCCACATGAGGTCCTGGGTGATGATGGTGTCCAGGAAAGACTCCACAGACTCAACTGAAGTCCAAGTCCACAAACAGGATCCTAGTGTAGGTTCCTGAGGAGTCCAGGTGCCGTTGAATGTAGTGGAGGACCATGTTGACTACAGACCTGTGCAAACTGCAAGCGGTCCAAGAGGGGCTGGGTGATGACTTTCTGGTTGGAGAGCACAGAGCGCTCAAAAGGACCACGGAGGTCACGGTGAAGGGTAGTTTTGGAGTCCTGTGGTGGCCTTAGGTCTGTCCCTTTGTGGCAGTGGAACTGATTCAGTTGGTTTCCAGGCGCAAGTTGTTGATGGACTGGTAACCACAACAAAACAAGGCACACAAACACACCGAGGCAGCCATCTTGATCGTCACAACATCAAACAGACAAAACGGTGCTCTCACCCTCTTCTCTCTGGCCCGAGATCTCAGTGGTTTAATCACGGTGGTGTCCAGATCCTGAAACATGAAAAACAAATGTTAACATTGACACTGAAATGTGTTTAATTCAGAATATCTGAGGTCCAGTTTAAAGTATCGTACCACATCATCGTCAGTCCGATCGTAGCTGATGTCAGAGTGAGACAGAAAAGACGACTCATCGATCACGGACAACCTGAAGGAACAACGCCACAAAAACCTTTTCAGATTCAACAAACGTTTATTAATGCAAGTGTCAGCTGCTGAACCCACTGAGATTCA
Organism: Argyrosomus japonicus; assembly: GCA_015710095.1. Taxonomy (NCBI): domain Eukaryota; kingdom Metazoa; phylum Chordata; class Actinopteri; family Sciaenidae; genus Argyrosomus; species Argyrosomus japonicus. Next base: position 68,693 of record JADEYK010001970.1, on the reverse strand, counting down.
ACTAAACTCCTTCAGTTTCATCTCAAGAACCCTGAAAGAACCAGAACATCTGGACCGAGCAGCTTCATGTGGTCACTGCTGGACTCGTCTCACCGTTTGCTGCTCCGGTGCAGAGTCACATTCGCTCCTTTGTGTTCAAAAGTGGCCAGAAGAGATTTCTGTTCGTCGTTCAAACAGGCGCTGGATTTACTGTCGTGGACCAGGATATCACACATGAGCTGCATCTGCCTCTGCTGGACTCGTCACAGGAAAAACAACAGTGATGAGCATCTGTGAGCGCCCCCCACAGGCTGCAGAGGTCATTACAACAAAACCTGATCATTTATATACTTACAGTGTGAACAGAGCAAGAGCTGAACGAGGAGAGGGCAGTCTGTGCTACAGGTGTCCTGGACTCACCAGGTAACTGTGTCACAGGTGTTCTGGACTCACCAGGTACTGGTAGTCCCCCTCGATCTTGTAGCGTTTCTTCATCTCCACGTCCAGCTGGTTCCGGGCGTGTTTCAGTTTGACCTCCAGAGCTGCTTTGGCAACATCGGACTTCACCAGTAGCTCTTTGTACTTCTTCATCTCCAGCTCGGCATGCAGCCATCGCTTCCTGACTGTCTCAACGTTCTTCAGCACGTCGACAAACTCTGAAACACAAGACACCCTGGATCAGACCACGAGTCCTTGTTCTGTCCCAGCATCACTTCCTGTGTGTATCTGTCATACATGTTTATATGAACACATTTACATCAGATTAATGTGAACACACTTCATGTAAACAAGGTCTACTACACAACACAACTACTGACTACTGTAAACTGGTCCTGGTGCAGGTGTGATCTGGCCTGCATGGTCCTGGTGCAGGTGCGATCCCGACTCACCTTGCTCGGTGTTGACCGTGTTCTCCTCCATCCGGATCCTCTGCAGACACAGCGCCAGCAACTCCTCCACGATGAGCCGAGACTCCCCCATCGCGGCCCGCTCTGAAACATGAAGGACAACAGGACTCTTATTTTAGTAGTTCAGTCCAGCATGAGGTTTATTACCGTATGAGACCGTGGCCCAGTTCTGTTTTATTTAAACTGGTCAGTCCTGCAGTCACGCATCAGATCCTTCTGCGGGTTTCATGCGGTGCGGGATCACAGTGTGGATCCTGCAGGACGCTGATCAGAACCACCGACCCTTCTTTTAGTCTCATCAGATTCACGCAGTGCGTCGATGACGGGGGTACCAGGATCGTTACCGGGAACAAACCGACTGTTTGTGTTTTTATCTCCGTCTCAACATCACGAGATGTCAAATATCAAAGGCACACCGCACACACTGTTTGAACTCACCGTTTCCGGAAGTGACGCTGCAGCACATCAGCCGTTTCATTCACTTATCTGCGTCTGCGAACACGTGACTCACCTGCTCTTCCTGTTGGTGGTGATGTCATTGTTGCAGTTGGTTCATCACGGGTTAGGGGTGACCGGACATCAAATCAAATCAAATCAAATTTTATTTGTATAGCCCAAATTCACAAAACACATTTAGCCTCTGAGGGCTTTACAATCTGTACCTCTGTCCTTAGACCCTCTGTCCTTAGACCCTCTGTCCTTACACCCTCTGTCCTTAGACCCTCGGTTCAAGTGAGGAAAAACTTGCCCACAAAAAACCCCTTTAACAGGGAAAAAAGTGGAAGAAACCTCAGGAAGAGCCACAGAGGAGGGATCCCTCTACCAGGACGGACAGACGTGCAATAGATGTCACATGTACAGAACAGATCAACACAAACATTTTGTACAATTACAATGAAAGATAAAATGATTACAGTAGCAGTGGAACCTGTGATAGAGATAGAGAGACACAGATGCACAGCAGCAGTAAATCATTAACTAACTATAAACTGTAATGGAGATATGGTAACATTAATGACAGTAATAATATATGTAGTGGACGTCATGCAGGACCACAGCAGCAGTCACGATCCACGAGAACCTGCTGGACGAGAGAGCACAGAAACTCCGGGGAAGAAGTTTAGTTAGTAAGATGCATTAATGAGACATGTATGTTTACAGATGGTGGTGGTAATGGTGATGGTGAGAGAGAGAGAGAGAGAGAGAGAGAGAGAGAGAGAGAGATTTCAGTAAAGGGAGATGTGACTGCATCTTCAACCAATACCGTGCCTGACTAAGCATAACTGTAGACATGGTAACTCATGAAACGTGACAGGTAACGTCATGGAACGTGCAGATTTGGCAGATTTAATGTTCATTGAACATATGTGACGTAACTACAGACAGACAGACAGACAGACAGATGGACATGTTGTCCAGGTGCATACCCAAGTACCTGTAGTCCTCCACCACCACCACATCTACACCCTGGATGGAAACTGCTCAGGTTACTCCTCCTGAAGTTCACGAGCATCTTTTTGGTTCATGTTGATCTGGTTCATCAGACTCAGATTTATTGCCAAGTAGGTTTGCACTTACAAGGAATTTGACTTGATGTAGTTGGTGCAGAGTAAACATAAGGAAAAAATATTGATTGTGATTTTTGATCTGGTTCATGTTGATCCAGTTCCTGTTGATCTGGTTCATGATCTGGCAGACCCAGAAGTCTCTGGAGGGACCATAGCCCACCGGGCTGGGAACATCTCAGGATCCTCCAAGAGGAGCTGGAATGTGTTGCTGATTCGAGGGACGTCTGGAACGCCATGATAAACCTCCTGCCACCGCGGTCCAAACTGGGTTGGAGGCAGGAAGTGAATGGATGGATGACAAATGAAACACTCACTCAGCTGTTTGTCTTTACTTTATTCATGCAGCTCTCATCACAACAGGAACAAGTTTGAAATTCACTACAACAACAACAACAGATGCATCATCACCATGGTAACCCCTCACATACACACTTCATGTCTGCACATGAACGCAGCGTAGAGAAGAGTGTTGGCTCCAACATCTGAGGACAAAAGACAACCGACGGCTACAGAAACAATTCAGCCTGAGGGAAGGCAACCGCCATGTTTGAGCCAAATCTGATTAACGAGGACGCCATGATGGAGCCAAACATAGCTGGAATATTCTGTTTCTTATTCTTCATCAGAATCTGCTGTTACCTTAGCAACAGCCTGGCTCCAACATGGCTGACGTGTGATGCTCATTGGCTGAACTGTTGTGAGTTCTATGATCACTGATGCTAACATTAGCAGGATAGAAAAACTGTAAAAAATACAAAGTGATCAGATCAAACACATTAAAAGTTAAAAATCCCTTCAGAGGTCACAGAGCAGGAAGGGGAGGGGTCTGTAGCTGTGACATCACAGGTCTCTTCACTGTCAGGGTCAGAGGTCAGACCATGGAAGTACTCGTGGGTGATCGTGGTGTTAAATCGAGCTCAGGGATTGGTTAATGAAGTGCTTGTTCTGCAGCAATGAGATCATGCCACAAATCGACCAGTCCACACGCTCTGTTCTCTGCGTAGGCGGGCCAAGCAGGAGAATGACAGGCCGCTCGTGCTGGAAAAAAAGTTCACATTAAAACGAGTGACCGCCATTTTAGAGGTTTTTTTTTTAAACACACCCATGGTATTGCTGTGGGCGGAGTCAATTAGTTCACTTCCTGTAGGGGGGCGTGGCATAGAAGGGACTGCTACTTACAGGCTACCACTGGATTAATTATTAGCACCGTTTATCAGTTTGAGTTCACACAGAGTCTAATGTTAGTCTGATGGGCTCGCTCAGTCCAACAGAAACACTGATCACTGGACAGAACAACTACTGTACTTATATTCTTCTAAGATATAACAGTGATCTGGACCAGGACCAGGACCAGGAGTAACCTAGAATCTATTATAAAAGACCTTAAATTAGACTTAATTAGATGGAGATCTACAGTTAATATTAACGACTAATTGAATTTACAGCGAGCAGAATGAGTGTATGACAGAAAACATCTGTTTGTATTCACATCACTATTAATGAAACAGAAAGTATGTTCAAGTACTGACAGACAAATGCTGTGTCTCAGTCCTCGTCCTTCCAGACTTCCTCTGTCTGAGTCTATCAGTGTGTCTGTCCTGTCTAAAGTCAGAGTACTGTGATGAACTGGATGGTGAGGGATCAACTCTGGACACTTTGTTCCACACGGTTAAAAAATTCAGAGAAGAAGAGGCGGTAAAATATTGCCATCATCATCTCTGATTCAAGAAGTTCACAATAGCCATACTTGAATTGAGACAACTGTGTGCTGAAATTAGAGCACTACACCAGGAAGTACACAGAGTAAAGAGAGTACTACATAGAAGAGTACTAACAGATGGATGTGAACTGAGATACAGCTCTGAGAGAACTTGATGAAGTGGTCACTTTTAGGACAAATGAGATGAAATATTCACATTCAGAGTACTTCAAGTGACTGATATCAGTCAATACATGTTTAAGTATTGTTCTTGTAGAATGTAGTACTCATTGTCAGGTTGTGATGGTACCACTGTTGTAACATTCAGTACTATTTGTAGGGTAGTTGTAGGATTTGTACGGTTGTAGTCAGATTTGAAGTAATTTGTAGAGTTGTAGTACCATTGTTGCAGGATTTAGTACTAGCTGTAGGATTGCTGTATAGTACTATTTGAGGTACTACTGTCATAGGATAAAGTAGTAGTTAACGGATAAAGTACTGGTTTTAGGGTTTCACGTACTATTGTACTATTGTATGTACTATTGTAACATTGGTTGTAATAGTTGAACAACCATTATTTATATTATTTATTCATTTAAGAATTTAGTATTAGTTTGATGGTTTAATGCTTGTTGTTGCAGTACTATAATAGTATAGAATATATACTAATAATAGTAGTACTTGTAGCGTTGTATTGCCATTACTTTAAAATTTACACTTTAATACTAGCTGTTGGGTATTTTTAGGGGTCAGTACTTGCAGGTTGAAGTACCTTTGTTTAGTCCGGCAAAGTAAGCAGGTTTTAGTTGTAGTGTTGTAGTACCTTTGTTGTAGGGTTTAGTACTACCTGGAGTGCTATTGCTTTAGTAATTGGATGGTTGTTATTGGGTTTGACATTTGCAGAAGTACAATTATTGTCAGATTTAGTACTCACAGGGTTTATAACTACTTGCTGAGTTATTGAGTGAACTACTAGTTGGAATACTATTAGTGTAGGAATAAGTACTATTAATTACTGTTACTGTGTTCAAACTAGTACTATAGGGGTTTCAGGTTGTAGGGTTTAGTACTAACTGTCGGGTTGTTGTTGGTGAGTACTACTGTTCTAGGGTGCAAGGCTGACGGTAAGCTTGTTGCAGGGTTTGTAAGGTTGTGACAGGGTTGAGTCGTAGTTGCAATAGTTGTAGGGTTACTGTAGGCTTTCTACTAGTTAAAGTACTTAGGTTGTAGGGTTTGTTATGAGTTAAACATTTACAGAGTTTGTAGGATTCAGTACTACTTTACTGTTTGAGTATTTGTGTTGTGGTGGGGTTTAACATTAGCTTTGGGGTTGTACTAAGGTTTAGTACAGGTAGGAAAATTTCAGTTTTGAGACTAAGTACTAGTTGAAATAATACTGTCATAGGATGTGAGGTTGGAGTAGGGATCAGTAGTACATAAAGTACTCCTGTCAGGGTGTAGCCCTAATTCTTGTAGTATGGTTTGGCTTGTTAAGATAAAGATGTAATGTTGGATCGTCCACCAGGTGGTGCCACAATCCTCTGAGTTGAGCGACGAGGTATGTGGTCGTCAACTTGAGCTCCTGGAAATAAGAAGAAGAAGTGATGTTAATATAACTGTAAACTTTACCCAGGATGCACTTCAGAGTCAACAGCTGTAGTTGATTATTGATTATTAATCAGTATACTGCAGATTGGTGTATGAGTGTCCTGCATGATGAACACTACCTGCCAGAGTGAATCCTGATTGGTGGAGGTTTCGGGTGCCGGTCTGGGTTTTTGGACAGGGGGGCCCTCTGGTGGTCGGAGTGGACGGGACCGATTTAGTCATACTGATGACATCATGGACTGGACCATCATAGTTTCCACGGGGGACCCCACGAGCTTCGGCCATCTGAGATGAGGAAGGAAAACTCTGAGGTGGACTGGTCGATTAACCTAGCTCACTGGTTACCATGCTGTAAATGCTAATCATCTGTCAGAGTTTGAGGTAGTTATTAGTTGGTCAGATGGTTATCTGATTAATCCGTTAACTATCCCTTAACTCGCTGTAGGCTCTGGTTACCTTGCTGTTTAACCTGTTGGTCAGTTGGTTATCTGGTTTACTTGTTGATCAGTTAGTTAGTTACCTTGCTGCGGGCTCTGATCCTCTTGTAGACAGCATCGGGGAAAGCCTTCCTGGGGACAAAGCGCCCTGAACCTTCAGTCACGTTGAGTTTTCCGTCCTCCAAAACAACTCGACCACCACTGATCACCACCGAAGCCACACCTCGAAACTCCAAACCCTCCAAGATGTTCACCTCCACCGTCTACACTCAGACCAGGAGCATGGCGAGTAGGACGAGGATCAGTTTATGATGAATGTATTTTGATTAGAAATAATGAAGAATCAATGTATTACCAGGTTGTGAGTCTTTGCAGAAACAGTTCGCGTCTCCTTTGGGTTCCAGACGACGATATCAGCATCTGATCCGACAGCAATCCGTCCTAAACACACAGAGGATGGAAACATCAGTCTGACAGAAAACAGCAGTGCTGCTGGATATTTGACCAGTATGAGGAGTAAAACGCAGATAAATCTTTAAATCAGTTAAAAATCTTGTGTAAGTAAATGTAAAGTCTTCATTGCTGTGTCTCAGTCCAGACTTCCTCTTTCTATGTTGAGTCCATCAGGTGGTTCACCCTGTCCGTCTAAAGTCAGTGTACTGTGAGGACCCAGATGGTGAGTGATGAATTCGGGACACTTCTCGCCCTCAGTGGATGCCAATTTGTCAACATAGCTGAATCAGAGGAACCACCGACATTGAGAAAATATTGAGGTGAATACCTCAATATACAAATGTAAACTGTGCATATGATTTATATTTATATTTTTGGAGGTTGGATGTTGGAACTAATGCTCTACATGGTTATAATTCAGAGAAGAAGAAGAGGTAAAACGTAATCGTAATTTCCGTTAAGTTCACAATGGCCATACTTGAATTGAGACAACACTACCCTGCTGAAATTAGAGCACTAGACCAGGAAGTACACAGAGTACAGAGACTACTGCATCGAAGAGTACTAACAGAGGGATGTGAACTGAGATACAGCATCAGTCTTGTCCACAGTGTAACTCCTCTGACTGATGCGATACCTTTGCGTGGGTACATGTTGAAGAGTTTAGCAGCGTTTGTGCTTGTTACTGCGACAAACTCGTTCTCATCCATCTTTCCCGAAGTCTGCAGAGACAGAAAGACAGAAATAAAAATGAAGACAAATGTCAGCCAACATGTCACTCATGATTGGTCAGAAGTGGAAAGGTGAAAATGTAGGCAGTTTCCTCACAGAGTGAAGATGACTTGTCTTACCACAGCTCTGTCCCACACCACAGACATCCTCTCCTCAATCCCATTGGTTCCCTCTGGAATCAGAGTGAAGTCGTCTTTTCCGACGGCTTTTTGAGCTGTAGAGAAGCTGGCCTGAGCGCTGGATGTCACCTGGAGGTCCCCACTGAAAAAAAACACACACAAAAAAAAACACACAAGGTAGGTAAGGAAGTAGAGTCATACTAACTACAGAGAGGTAGAGTCATACTAACCATGCTAACAGAGAGGTCAGGTACTGTGGAGTTGAAGGGTCGGGGTTGAGGGGCGGGCTCATGACAAAGGCAGCAGCTGTGGCCCAATCTTTGGACCAATACTGAGAGCCATCAGTTGCCAGACCAGCTGTGATTGGCTCCCCATACACCACCATACCTGAGGACAGAAAAAGGAGGATGTTTAAACTACAACATCAGTCTAAGCACTTCCCCAACAAGAATTGCATAGCACTGGGTTTTTGTGCATCGTCAGCAGGGTGGCATACAAAGGTGGGGTCCTGGTTCTGCAGGAGATTGGGGACCTGAAATCTGAGTGGGCCATGTTCAGAACTGGAGTTGTGGTCAGAAGATCATCAGTGCCCGTTCTGCCAGCAACCTGAGGATCCTGAGGAGGCCATCAAGCTGGAGGTGCACTGTTAGTTGGATGGCAAATGTAAACTGGTTCTTGGGATATGAACGATTCGCTAGTGCAGGAAGTGAAACTGTACCAACTATAGTTGAACTCACGATTATCCACAGCAGTGGGTGTAAAACCAAACTACTTGGCTGGAGAAGGTGCTGAGGGTGAAAGATACCAGTCAGGTGTGGTGACACTCACAAACTCACACTTTGTGTGTACACACCAAACAGCTTTTTGGAGTTTCTAAGTGGGTCCTGTAGAGGGTGCTGCCTGCTTGGAGGGGTGGTGCTTGGGACATTGAGTCCCAGAGGACTGTCTTCAAAACTTCAATTTTAGAGGTGGAGGAGAAGTTAAGGGTTAAGTTAAGCCATGAAGCTGAGGAAGCGGTCCTCTCAGGCTGGTTGGCCCAGGTGACTCCTGAAGCAGCAGACAGGTATCAGGAGGTCCAGACTGCTGACCTGGGCTGAGGGTACTTTTTTTTTTTGAACATTTTATTTATAAAGATTTTCAGATTAAATTTCAAGTAAGAGACAGGGAGACAATGACAAATACATAAACAATAATGAGAAAATTAAGAAATAAAAACCCAACAATGACATAGACGTAAAATAAAATAAAAAATAAAGAGGGGGCAAAAGTCACAGCAGTGTCACCTGCTCCACTGTACAGCTGTCCATCTTACCAAGGAGGTACATAAGCAAGGTAGGCGGGTAAAGAGAGTAGCATTGATCGTTCATATGCTCTAGCACTGGACTCCATATCCTGGAGAACTTCAGAGAGTTACCAGAAAGTTCGTATCTCAGTCTTTCCACATGTAGAATGCTCATGAGTTCCCTCAACCAAGACTCAAACTTGGGAGCTAAATCAGACTTCCACAGTTTCAGGATACATCTCTTAGCAATCATCATAACATGAATCAAAGCAGTACGTATGTTACAATCCAAGTTTTTCAAAGTATTGGAGTGTCCTAACAGAGCTGTTTCAGGGTCAGGTGTTACAGTGATGTTAAAGACAGAGGAAAACCATTGGAAAATGAGAGACCAAAAGTTGTGTAATTTCGGGCAATCCAAAAGAGATGTGCAAGAGTACCTTCTGCGGTGTTACATCTATTACATAGTGGAGAGAGAGGGGCAGAAGGGATTTGAACAATGTATTATTTTCAGGCAGTAATTCATATGACTTAATAGCCTGTCGGACATAGTGTCTCAATTGTAGATATCTAAAAAACTGAGATTTTGAAAGAGAATTTGGACTGTAATTGTTCAAAGGAGCCTAAGTGTCCGTCAACATAAACTAGCAATACCCATACAGCTCCACTCTCTAAAAGCTGTGTCTGTAAGAGATGGCAAAAAGGCATGGTTCTGCCAGATGGGAGCGTGTACCGAGGTGTTTGGGAGCACAAGACATTTTCTAATTAGTGATTAAATTAAACATGTCTTATTTGACTTCTTCAAAGCCGCCTGTATGGAATAATATGGCCTCTCATAACAGCTTTGAATGTTTCCCACAAGATGGAATCCGAGACGTCTGAGGTATGGTATATATATAGATATATATATAGATATTCTGTGATTTTTACTGACATATGTTTACAAAATTTCAAATTTCTGTTAACAGAGATGGGCGGAAACGCCATGAGGAGCACTGTCTAGGTTTTTTAAAATTGAGAGTAATGGAGGTTGGGGCGTGGTCCGAAATCAAAGTGTTATGGTATGTGGTGTTTGTAACATTTGGTATGAGTTTAGCATCCAATAAAAAAAAAATCAATACGGGAGTACGATTTGTGTTTATCAGAAGGACCGTGGAAGCATTAGAGGGGTTACATATTTTGCTAGCTGACCTGTCAATATGGGAGTCAAGTATTACATTGTGGTCCCCAGCGACTATTAAATTTGTGTTTGAAAGGTCAAGTAACTTCTCAAAGGTTTTTCTGAAAAATGCTGCGTCATCAATGTTTGGCCCGTAAATGTTCAACAGCATTACATGAATAGAATGAAGATGGCTTGTTACAATGATGTATCAACCATTCGGGTCACAGTGTTGAAATGTGTTTAAAAGGTATGTTTCTCCAAATAATGATTGCAACACCGTGAGCTTTGCTTGAGAATGTGGATTGAAATATTTGGTCTGCAGCTGCAATGCAAATGCTTCTGTTCAGATGGTCTAATATGAGTCTCTTGAAGGAACAACACGTCAGCAGCCAGAGAGTTAAGGTGTGCAAAAACCTTAGCACGCTTAATTGAATGACCTAGGCTGGAATGATCAATGATCAATCAACCTCTATCGGGGTGGGAAGTGAGCAGGACCCAGCAAATCGTGCAGAAATTTGGCAAAAAAGTACACAGGGTTTTTACCCTTAGCTCTTTCTGGCAGGCCCACCACTTTTATATTCTGCCGTCTGGAGCGCGCCTCGAGGTTGATCACCTTCTCTTGGAGCAATTTATGACTCGCCTCTAACTGCAGCCATTGTTGATTTAGCTGGGTTAGCCGGATGTCATGGTCACTACTAGCCGCCTCCACAGTAGAAATCCGAGCCTCGTGTTCGGTCAAGGTGGCCTGAGTAGCTTGCAAGGATGCCTCCAGGTTGTTGAATCGGTCCTCCATCCTTGTACTCATGTCGTTTATAGCCGCGAGGATGACGGATGTCTCAGCGTTTGCCCCATCTGCCAGCGGAGTTAGCTCTGGAACGTCACCATCACCTGCGATGCTAGCGCCAGCATTAGCCTCTCGCACTGGATTTGCAGAGGGTGCTTTCTTGGCATTAGACTGCGGTTTCTGTTCCCTCCTGCCAGCCATAAGTGCACAAATGAAAAATGTCCGACCTTCTAGCGGGTATAAGCAGCTGAGAAATGTTATATTGCTTGAATCTTGATGTAATGGACGGGAGCTGTGAGAAAACGCATGTACACCATAGCGTGCACTCTGGCGCCCCCCGGCTGAGGGTACTTTGACTGACTGGTCCTCCACAGAGAGCTGAAGATGGACTCTGAAACTTCTGCAGTGACAGCTGGTCTGGTTGAGCTTGACTGACTCTTTAGTTTCTCATGGAGGTTGAGGACAAAGAACCGTATCGTTAAAACTGGACCTAATCTGGATTAAAGAAGAACAGCTGAGGATGATGATGTCACCTTTCTTCCTGGCTTTGGCGATGACATCAGCAGCTGATTTGCTCATCACCTTGGTAACATACAGGGGACAGTTGGCCTGTTTGGCGATGGTGATGGCTCGATACACTGCCTCCGTCTCCACCTGAGAACACACAAACACACCCGGCATCAGGAATACACAGCATGACACACTGCCTCTGACGCCACCTGGTGGATGTTTATATGATGGGGGTTTTTACAGGTGTGTTTCAGGTATGTGTACCTCCTCAGGGTGTGATAAAACATGTCCTTCAGGTCCAGTGATGCCGAGGCAGAGAAGCTTCTTCTGTTCCTGAAACAGAAACCAGTTTAAACCAGTTTGTTCTCTGTTGGGGGCGGGGCCTTCTGTATGACCTATGAAAGCTCTCATCTCATTGGTCAGGCTATAGTACCTCATCGATGATGTCCCCATTCTCTGCATGGACCTGTGCGATGGCTCCAAGATCCCGGAGGACCCCGAACGCCTCATAGAGCTGAAACCGTGAAGACAGGAAGTAGATTCAGTGAAGAGAACATGCTGGTGTACGCTAACCATAACCATGACAACAAGGACAGTGAAGCGTCACTCACCTGAGAGTCGGAGCTCTGGTATTTGTCTTTGTAGGACATGAAGAACAGGAAGGAGTTCACACCTGAAACACAAAGTACAGGTGAAGGGTCAGTCTGCACCTTCACTGACAGATTGACGGTGTCAGCTCACCTTCGGGAGAGGTCACAGATCCAGTGGAGGTATGAAGAAACAGCAGTGAAGGTGTCTGGATGACATCAGAGGGAGGACTACAACTCCCAGTATGCCTCCATTCATTATAAACTAAAGAAGGATCAGCTGACACGTGTTTATGTTCCCTCTCTGCTAACTTTAGACTGTAAATCTGGTTCTTGTTGAGCTTTCTGTTTAGTGACCTCTGACCTTTATCTTTGATGAGCGTCTCCAGCTCCTCGTACAGTCCGTCATGCCAGCGTGTAATGTCGATGTGTAGAGAGAAATCGCAGCACGCCCTCTGCTCCGCCGTCTCCCTCCACTGGTCAAACGCTGACAGTAAACTAACCCCCGGCTCCACCAGGACGTGGTCGACTGTGAACACAACCATCTGTTAGTGCTGCTGTCTGAAGCCAGAAAAATGAGTATTGATAAATTATTAATAATCTGACTGATCGTGGTGGTTCCTCCGGACACGGCAGCTCTGGTTCCCTGGTAGAAGTCGTCAGTCGGGCTCTGGCCTTTCTGCGGCGCCTGCAGGTTGGTGTTGGCGTCAATGCCTCCGGGGATCACCAGCTGACCGTACGCGTCCACCGTCTTCACACTGGATGGGATGATCAGGTTCTCACCGATCTGTCTGATGAGGACACAACAGGAAGTCTGATGATGTCACAGTCTCACAGGAAGTCTGATGATGTCACCGACTCACAGGAAGTCTGATGATGTCACAGACTCACAGGAAGTCTGATGATGTCACAGATGCTCATAGTGAAACTGATAATCAGTGATTGATCATATTTCATGTGTATATGTGATAATGTATTTACTTGATGGCTCCGTCCTCGACGTAAACGTCTGCGTAGAACGACTGGTCGTCGTTGACGATCTTTCCTCCTTTGATGATCAGACGGTCACCCTCGAAACAGACAGACAGAGAGGATCCTGGGTATTTACAAATGAAGACACCCCCTTCATGGTGGGAACCACACATGCAGATACCATCGGTCTGAACCAGAACTCTTAGATTTGGACTCATCATCTGGTCTGATGTCCGTTCATGTGTTTGTTGGTCCGAGCAGTTCTCTTCTTCAGCCCATGAAGGTGTAATTCACACAATCTGAACCTTCAGCAAACCTTCATTCAACATTAGTTCGACGTTTAAACCTCATCATTCAGATGTTCTTTATTATTAAACCTGTTTGATCTGCAGGTTCTCTTCCCCCCTTTTACCTTCAGCCCAGCCCACAGTGATGATGTCACACAGGTAAACATGACGTCAGTTATTGGTCAAACATCAAATCCAGGCGATTCTTAAATTTCCCACTTTCACTGAACGCACCAGATTTCACGGAAACCGGCGGATCAGTTTTATTTACTATTTTAATTAATTCACCTCTCAGCATGACTGCAGCTCGAACCGGGCCGAGCCGAACCGGGCTGGACGGGTCTATAGCAGCTGCAGACACCAACACACTGAGCAGTACTGACTGGTCCAGCCCATCTCGGCCCGGTTCTAACGGTGATTGAGCTGCAGCATCGCGCCTCACCGGCCCAGCATCCTCACTCTTATCCCCTTTGTCCCGGCCCGGCCCGGCCCGGCCCTGCTCGGCTTGGGTCGGTTCGGGTTGGACCTACCGCGGGTCTCGCGCTGCTCTTCTTGGTCTGGAACGCCATCCTGATCGATCCGTGATCGGCTGATTGATACGCTCTCTCACGCGCTCACAGTCTGCTATTGTTGTTTGCGTCAGTCTACGTCACTAGGCCGACATATACACACACGGCTTCCGATGTGCTTCAAAATAAAAGCCGCATCCTTATTTCAGACAGGTCGGACTTTTGGTTTGTTGAAATGGTCAGAAATGACGTCACAATTAACCTTCGTGCAGAGAGTCTGTCGTCATCATTATATTAGATTAGATTAGATTAGATTTAAATTACAGGAAACTTTGAATAAATAATCTATTAAACAACACACGTCCCCACAATAAATAAATCAGTGATTGAGACTACGTCCAGGTTTTAGACAGTCTGTGGGGACGTCACAGAGACTACGTCCAGGTTTTAGACAGTCTGTGGGGACGTCACGGAGACTACGTCCAGGTTTTAGACAGTCTGTGGGGACGTCACAGAGACTACGTCCAGGTTTTAGACAGTCTGCGGGGACGTCACGGAGACTACGTCCAGTTTTAGATAGTTTGCGGGGACGTCACGGAGACTACGTCCAGGTTTTAGACAGTCTGCGGGGACGTCACGGAGACTACGTCCAGGTTTTAGACAGTCTGCGGGGACGTCACGGAGACTACGTCCAGGTTTTAGACAGTCTGGAATTTAATTTAATTTAATGAATAAATAATTTATTTTATAATGAATCTTTAAAAACAAATATAAAACATTGCACGACACTATGTACTTCATTACAGTACAAATATTACTTCAGTCATTTTTAAATTGTATTCGTCTGATTAAAAATCAAAGTATTTAATTTGAACCTCTCTCTTGCCGTAGATTTCTCGTCCAGAGGGGAACACCACCGTCTGTCCTCCTCCTCGTTCTCCTCCTCCCTCCTGGTTGTCTCTTCGGGTTCGAGCAGCTCGGCGTCGCTGCGTCTGTGGACTGAACGACTCAAAGTTTAAGGTTTTATTCTCGAATGCTCCTTCCACGCTGCAGAACATCCCGCCATACTTGATCCGAGGACGAGGAGAATCAGAACCGAGCTGGGACAGGAGAGAGGAGCAGTCATCCTCCTCCTCAGAACACCTCCTCTCAGACATCATGGACACCTCTGATCTAAGACCAGACGAGATGAGACGAGGAAAAAGAGGAAAAGGAGGAGGAGGAGGAGGAGGAGGAGAAGGAGGGCTGGCTGAAGACCTCAGGCAATAAATGAGGAGACGACTAGAAGGAGCAAAAAGGAGGCCATGGAAGAGGGGAGGAACAGTGACCTCAAAATGAGACAGAGAGGAAGAGGAGATTGGAGGAGGAAGAGGAGGTTGGAAGAGGAAGAGGAGGTTGGGATCTGGGTCTGTTCCTCATCATCATGAAGCTACACACACACACACACACACACACAGGTCAGTGCTCATTATAGTTGATTTAGCTCTGAACTGGATTTCTTCCCCTGTCACATTGACTTTATCTAAACACACACACGCACTCAGGAGGAGGAGTGATGAAGGTCCGACCTACATTTTGTGGCAACACGTTCAAAACATTCACATGACTTAACGGTCCAGTCTTTCAGCCCCCTCGCCTCATGCCTCAGACTAACATGAAGGAGAATCTACAGTCAGTTCAGTTTGTCTATTCTGTGCTCCTGTAGGAACATGAAGATTCAACATGGCATAGATATAAAGTCTCATTGTGAGGTCACAAGATTATTAATGATGATATCTGTAAGTAATCAAAAAAAAGATTGATAATCAATCAGATTATTAACTGATCAGACTGATAATTGACAGTTGGATCAGTCTGTAAGAAACACAAACACACATTTGTCTTCAGTCCAGTTTCCATCTTTAATCTTAATCTAAGCGTCGACTCTTCAGATGTTTACTGAGTTCAGACTCACAGATAGAAAAATATCATCTGAATAACAAAAGTACAACAGCTGGATCCAGTTTGTCAAACAGGGATGGACTCATGGTTCTGATCTGGTTTCAACCACAGACAAAACATTGTTAACATTTAAATCATGTTCTTCATCGTCGCAGTAAAAGGATAAAAACAAAAACTTGATATTGAAATGACGAAATATGAAACATGGAAGATCATGGTGTTAGATGTTAGACAGAAAACATTAATTTGATTCAATGTTTAATTTTTATTGATTTATTTGATTAGAAAGTCATTTCAATATTAATTTAATTTAATTTAATTTAATTTAATTTCAGGTTTTGTGTTTGTTCTGTTCAGTTGGGGCTATAATGAGCTGACATTGTACTTCACTGTGAAACCACGTTGTGATCTGGTTCAGAGACTGAGTCACGTCATCATGCCTGAACCCGTTTCTAATCCTGGTTCAGACTTCATGCTTTGTTCCTTCAGATCACTTCTGGTTCTGGTTCAGTTCTGACCTCCAGCAGACCTCCTGACATCATGAAGAAATGTCTTCTTCTTGGTCCCGCGATGATTCAAGCCGGCTGAAACCACATGGAAGTTACAGACTGTAACCATAGATCCATGAGTGGAGCTGAAACGCTCTCCAGTCCGCAGGTGGACCAGCCAATCAGAACAAAGGTAAATTCAATGGAACTTATATCAGGATAGACGAGAACGCTCCGTTTAACATCTGTTGGGTAATGTCTGTGTGCACTCATCCTGTCACATCATAAACCCACAAACAGGTTAGTTAACTCTAACTGACCCATCAGCTATGTTAACACTGAAGCCAACTAGCTGAGTTAACTGTATGAATTCAGCTAACTAAGCTAGCGCGGATAGAAGTCCAGCTAGCTGAGGTAAAACTGTATGAAGTCCAGCACCACTTTGGTCCAGAGGGCCTCCTGAGACCACAATGTGTTTGTCAGCTACATATCAGGTATAGCCAACAATAGCTAACAGGAAGCTAGTTAGCATGTTGCCAGTTGTTTGAAATACAACATTCGTCTGCCATGAAAACCATCCTTGTCTTCGTCTATGAGGTGTGACAGTGTAGTTCCAGAGTCAGCTGACAGCTGAGCTCTGCTCTGATTGGCTGTCAGAAGCCAGAGGCAGGTCAGTGGGGCAGTGTAGCTAACATGCCTCAGCCAATAAACTGCTGGTTCCAAAACCTGAATCCTTCTGAATCTTCTTGCCGATTGGTCTGATCCAGACTGAGCCGACACCGCTGAAGGTTCAGCCGCTGGACTCTGGAGGCCTGCAAACACTAAAACACAGACTGGAACATTAACACCTTTACTGAAGTCATACAAACCCTACCTGAAGATATCAATGACAGTATCACCCCTACGTACATGTGCATCACGTGGTGTAGGAGACACTGAAAGAGCCTGATGAATGATGATCAGTACCTAACATACCTGGAGGCAACTCTGTATACCTGAAATAAACTCTGTATACCTGGGGTAAACCCTGTATACCTGGGTATACCTGGGGTAAACCCAGTATACATGGGGTAAACTCTGTATACCTGGGGTAAACCCTGTATACCTGGGGTAAACTCTGTATACCTGGGGTAAACCCAGTAAACATGGGGTAAACTCTGTATACCTGAAAGAAACTCTGTATACCTGAGGTAAACCCTGTATACCTGAGGTAAACTCTGTATACCTGGGTAAACCCTGTATACCTGGGGTGAACCCTGCAGTAAACCCTGTTGTTATGTGACTCACCAGCTGTTGTTAGGACCAGAGGATGAAGGCCAAAGAGAAGAATAGAAACAGAAATAGAAACTAAAAGAAAAAGAAGAAACAGTTGAGAGTCAAGTGAAAGTTATCGAAAACAGATAAATGTTTCAGTCTAAAGTTGTTGTTTATAGTTTAGTCTCAGTAGCATTACCTTTTCTTCGAGCTCTTTAATCTGTCGTTTCTGTGCTTCGATACATTCCTCCAGATCCTTATTCCTCTGTCAAACATACAAACGTTGGTTATATAACCTTCTTCTAAACATGTTGAGTTTACCTGTGGTTTAAATGTTTACCTGTTGGGTGAGCTGCAGTAGTTCCATCCTTTCTCGGAGGATTTGGGCATCTCTCTCTCTCAGTTCAAACATTACAGTCCGTTTCCATTGGTCCATTGCTTTCCTAAGCTCCTCCCTCTCTTCGTCTGTCAGTGTTTCAGATAAACGACCTTCCTCCATCTTTAATCCCTCCATCCTGGACTCATTCTCCTGCTGCAGAGCCTCAAACAACATGGCCTCCAGCTCCAGGATCCTCTGTATCAAGGACAAACATTTTTAAATGTTTTTAATTTGCTGTGGTCCTGCACGATGTCCACTACATGTATTATTACTGTCATTATTGTTACCATATCTCCATTACAGTTTATAGTTAGTTAATGATTTGCTGCTGCTGTGCATCCATGTCTCTCTCTGTCTGTCTTTCTCTATTTATCTATCTAACTGATTCAACCTGTCTTTGTTCCAAATCACAGCATAATTAATATTAAATCACCTGATCTGACCTATCAGGTAGTCTAATCCTGACATTAGGCCAACTGGGGAGCATCATTCATCATGACCTGCTTCCTGTGTCTCTATTTTTGCAGCTACTTGTCATGTCTTTATGTTTGCTCACACTGACCTTATGAGCCTGATCCATGGACTGCTTCCTGTAGTCCAGCTCTTCATCGAGGTATCCTTTCTGTTTACTGAACAGATCCTTTAAAAAAAACACAGAGGTCAGAGTTTACTGTGGCACCTGAAGGCTCTGCTCCCGTCACACTTACTGAAAATCAAACCAGCAGCCTCCACTGGCAACAACTGGCTAGTAAATGGACTTTATTGAGCATGTTCCTAGTCACTGACTACTCAAAGCATTTTACAAACCGTAGATTTACATAGAACTTTTCTCTGCTAACCTAACAGAGTTTAATTCCTGTTGATGCTGCACTGACCTGTAATCAGGTGAATGGTGTCTCTGTCATTCGTACATCTGTTCTCACACTATGTAACTTTGGGCTCCGGGTCGGGAGAAGTACATAATGCTTTACGGCACTAAGTCACACACCACCAACTATTTTACTGATTTTGGTGGATCATATTTTATGGAGAAAAAGGTTAGAAAAGACAATGACAGCTTTTCTAGAAAACGTGATATCAATAAAACCTAACAAATGTTATGAAGGTGTAAATGCAGCAGAGCATATGTTGAATTGATATTAGTATTAGTAATATGTTAGTAACACAACATCTGGAACAAAAACAACATCTGGAACATTTTTTTTACCTTCTCGCTCTCAATGTCCAACATCTTCTGCTGCAGAGCTGACTTCGTCACTTCAATGGACTCCAACCACTGACACACAGACAGACAGACAGGCAGAGAGACAGACAGACAGACAGACAGACAGACAGGAAGGCAGGCAGACAGACAGACAGACAGACAGACAGACAGACAGGAAGGCAGGCAGGCAGACAGACAGACAGACAGGAAGGCAGGCAGACAGACAGACAGATAGACAGGCAGACAGGTACACAAGTATCTTTAGTCTTAGTAAAAACAAACAACTGAAACTAAACATGGATAAAACTGGAGATAAACTTTTTGTTGCTATAGTAACAGAGAATGTCAGGAAGTTAATTAAAGAAACTGATTAAAAACAGAGACAGAAAAAAATAAAGTATTAATTAAAATCCTCACTGATTAATTAACGAATTGTGCTTCAGAGGTCAAAGGTCAACAGGTTGTTGCCAACAGGTAAAAGGTGTACATGTGTTACCTTCTCTGCTAGAGTGAGCACTGTCCTTGCATGGATCACCACCACCTGCTCCTCATTGGACAGATTCTGCAAACAACATGTGAACAACACGTCAACATCACATCAACATACTGCCAACATCTGAACAATAAATCAACATGGTAAATGGTAAATGGACTGTACTTATATAGCGCCTTTCTAGTCTTCCGACCACTCAAAGCACTTTACAGGACATATCTCATTCACCCATTCACACACATTCATACACTGATGGCATTGGCTGCCATGCAAGGTGCCAACTGCTCATCAGTTTGAGGAGCTAACCATTCATACACATTCACACACCGATGGCACAGCCTTCAGGAGCAATTTGGGGTTCAGTATCTTGCCCAAGGACACTTGGACATGCAGACTGGAGGGGATCGAACCACCGATCTTCTGATTAGTGGACGACCCGCTCTACCTCCGAGCCACAGCCACCCCAACATCATGCCAACATGTGAACAACATGTGAACAACACATCAGAATGTGAACAACACGTCAACAACGTGAACAACACATCAACAACATATGAACAACACACCCCCAAGATATGAACAACACATCAATAACATATAAACAGCACGTCAATGTGTGAACAATATGTGAACAACCTGTCAATAACATATAAACGGCATGTCAACAACATGAACAACACCAACATGTTAATTTACCATGATGACAATCTCATTATTGACAAACATGTGTTGGTGTGTTGTTGATGTGTTGTTCACATGTTGATGTGTTGTTCACATGTTGTTGATGTGTTGTTCACATGTTGACATGTCGATGTGTTGTTTACATGTTGTTGATTTGTTGTTCAGTTGTAGGCATGTTGTTCACATGTGGTTGATGTGTTGCTGATATGTTGTTGGTGTGTTGTTCACATACATCAAAATGTTTTGTCAGCAGAGTCAAACATCAGGATATAATGTAAACAAAGCTGCAGGTGAGTACATATGTGTACAGGCAGTTCGTCCACTAATCAGATTATCAGCGGTTCGATCTCCGGCTCCTCCAGTCTGCATGTTGAAGTGTTCTTTACTGAACCCCAAACTGCTCCTGAAGGCCTCGTCATCGGCGTGTGAATGTTTAGCTCCAAAAAACTGATAAGCAGTTGAGTGTGTGAATGTGTGAATGAGATATGTAGTGTAAAAGAGCTTTGAGTGGTTCGAAGACTAGAAAGGAGATAGATAAGTACAGTCCATTTACCACTTACATGTGTGTACAGGTATGTACATGTGTGTATGGGTGGTGTATACAGTTGTGTACAGGTGAGCACATGTGTGTACAGGTGAGCACAGGTGTGTACAGGTGAGTATGGGTGTGTACAGCTGGGTACAGGTGAATTTACTGCAGCAGCTGTGAGGAGAAGCTGTCACAAACTGGATCATATGTGTCTGATGTGCACTTTGAATAAACACATACATGTACAAAATAAATTCAACATACACTTACGGCGTTATCTCCCAGAATGTCAAGTTTCTTCATCAACTCACTGATTACAATCTCCTGAGGATGAAAATAAGAATCAACATCACCCAGTGAAGCAAATAATTACTCAGGTGTCACACACAGATGAGTTTACAGGTGTGTACTAAGATGTGTAACCAGTTGTACTCAGGTGTACTGTTACTCACAGTGACTCCCTCTGCCTCGCAGTAGATCTGCAGAGGACTGAGGCCTTCTGAGAAATAGAGTTGTTGGAAGTTAATGGCAGGTGAGCGTCGCTCCCTCTCCTGAACAATAAACATGGTTCCAAGGAAACAGAGAGACAGTGCATCAGTCAGACTGTTTCAGCCTGTTGTTTAGAAGCTCGCGGCTTTGGACAGGAAAATGGATTGTTTCGATGACCAGCATGGACACAGAGAGTAGCCGTGCATATTGGAATGCGGCTACTCGCCCCAAACCTAAACAATCCTAATCTTATCTGTTTCGGCCTCCTCAACCAGCACTGGCCTCAGCCAAGGCCGCTGCTGGAACAACAACTCCCCTGGCAGAACGCTGCAGTGAGACGCTCTTGCACTCCTCCCCCACTCCCACAGACACCTGCTGATTGTTGACTCTGTCTGGGACCTGATCAAGGCTGTCTCCGGACTGGGGTACCAAGATTGTGATGCCAGGCGAAGGCGACTCTCAAGGCCTACACAGACACGAACATTTATACAGATATGCACCCCACCCCCCCTACCCATCCAACGCCTTCGCCGCTTTGTACCCCTGCTTTTTTTCCCTCCCCTCTCCCCCATGTATGCTGTATTTCTCTTCTCCTGCTCTGTCTCCCTGTCCTGTCTACCCCACTGTCATATGTATGTATGTATGTTATGTATATGTACGGACAGGTTGATGGTCATTTCGCTGGTACTTGTGACTAGTGACAATAAAAGCATTCATTCATTATGTGTGACTGTTGTTGCTTATGTGTGACTGTTGTTGCTTATGTGTGACTGTTGTTACTTATGCCTGACTGTTGTTAGTTATGTCTGACTGTTGTTACTTATGCCTGACTGTTGTTACTTATGTCTGACTGTTTCTGCTTATGTCTGACTGTTGTTGCTTATGTCTGACTGTTGTTACTTATGCCTGACTGTTTCTGCTTATGTCTGACTGTTGTTACTTATGCCTGACTGTTGTTAGTTATGTCTGACTGTTGTTACTTATGTCTGACTGTTTCTGCTTATGTCTGACTGTTGTTACTTATGTCTGACTGTTGTTGCTTATGTCTGACTGTTTCTGCTTATGTCTGACTGTTGTTGCGTATGTCTGACTGTTACTTATGCCTGACTGTTGTTACTTATGTCTGACTGTTTCTGCTTATGTCTGACTGTTGTTGCTTATGTCTGACTGTTGTTACTTATGCCTGACTGTTTCTGCTTATGTCTGACTGTTGTTGCTTATGCCTGCCTGTTGTTACTTATGCCTGACTGTTTCTGCTTATGTCTGACTGTTGTTGCTTATGTCTGACTGTTGTTGCTTATGTCTAACTGTTGTTACTTATGCCTGACTGTTGTTACTTATGCCTGACTGTTTCTGCTTATGTCTGACTGTTGTTGCTTATGTCTGACTGTTGTTAATTATGCCTGACTGTTGTTACTTATGCCTGACTGTTTCTGCTTATGTCTGACTGTTGTTACTTATGCCTGACTGTTGTTGCTTATGTCTGACTGTTTCTGCTTATGTCTGACTGTTGTTACTTATGCCTGACTGTTGTTACTTATGTCTGACTGTTTCTGCTTATGTCTGACTGTTGTTGCGTATGTCTGACTGTTGTTACTTATGCCTGACTGTTGTTACTTATGTCTGACTGTTTCTGCTTATGTCTGACTGTTGTTGCTTATGTCTGACTGTTGTTACTTATGCCTGACTGTTTCTGCTTATGTCTGACTGTTGTTACTTATGCCTGACTGTTGTTAGTTATGTCTGACTGTTGTTACTTATGTCTGACTGTTTCTGCTTATGTCTGACTGTTGTTACTTATGCCTGACTGTTTCTGCTTATGTCTGACTGTTTCTGCTTATGTCTGACTGTTGTTGCGTATGTCTGACTGTTACTTATGCCTGACTGTTGTTACTTATGTCTGACTGTTTCTGCTTATGTCTGACTGTTGTTGCTTATGTCTGACTGTTGTTACTTATGCCTGACTGTTTCTGCTTATGTCTGACTGTTGTTGCGTATGTCTGACTGTTGTTACTTATGCCTGACTGTTGTTACTTATGTCTGACTGTTTCTGCTTATGTCTGACTGTTGTTGCTTATGTCTGACTGTTGTTACTTATGCCTGACTGTTGTTACTTATGCCTGACTGTTTCTGCTTATGTCTGACTGTTGTTGCTTATGTCTGACTGTTGTTGCTTATGTCTAACTGTTGTTACTTATGCCTGCCTGTTGTTGCTTATGTCTAACTGTTGTTACTTATGCCTGCCTGTTGTTACTTATGCCTGACTGTTTCTGCTTATGTCTGACTGTTGTTGCTTATGTCTGACTGTTGTTGCTTATGTCTAACTGTTGTTACTTATGCCTGCCTGTTGTTGCTTATGTCTGACTGTTGTTACCTCGAGCTCTAAGATCCGAAACTCCAGCAGCTCGTTTTGATCTTTGACGTCCTGGATGTCGTTTTTCAGCCGCAGATCTTCACCTTCCATCTGCTTCACCTGAACAATTGTTCAAATCCGATATGATCGATTTATCACAAATATACAAAGTCTGGAAATCACAGAAATAATATCATAAAATGTTTTTATGTTTTATATTCAGATTGTTTATGACACAGTATTATGCTTTGGGGATGTAAACAGGAGGTATGATGCAGCCAGACATGCAGATGCTTCACCTTTTCCACCAGCTCCTGATTCCTCTGATACAACGCCTGCTTCTCCTCCACCCATTTCACATCCTGATACACAGACAGGTGTACAAACAGACAGTCAGTGTCAGTGTTTTAACTAAAATTGCCTAATAGACCTGCTCTGTATTGTGTTCTACTCCATGTGTTCAGTCAGAGCCACAGAGAGCATGATGCCATCACCTGAGAAAGCCAAAGTTCAGAAATTTGAAAGCAGATGTCGTTCCACCAAACTGATGAACCTCTTGAGTCTTAAAACATACAGGAAGGCTCTCTGTAATGCCAGAGCAGCCTATTACTCATCATAGCCAACTACAGACTGATATGAAACCTTCCCTTTCTCGCTAAGATACTTGAGAAAGCTGTAGCCAATCAGCTGTGTGACTTTCTCCATAAGAACAGTTTATTTGAGGATTTTCAGTCAGGATTTAGAGTGAATCATAGCACAGAGACCGCACTAGTCAAAGTTACAAATGACCTCCTAATGGCATCAGACAAAGGACTCATCATTAAAGGAACCACCCTAAGCTGGTTTAAGTCTTATTTTTCAGATCGATCTCAGTTTGTTCACATCAATGATGAATCCTCCATGCACACCAAAGTCAGTCACGGAGTTCCACAAGGTTCTGTACTAACACTTCTTTTCAGCTTTTTATTGTTAAGCTGATATATGCTGAAACAATCAGTTAGCTAAACTTCAAGGTGCCTTAAGGACATAAAACGTGGGTGCCCTGTTCTGCTCGAGGTTTCTGCCTTTTTAAGGAAGTTTTATAAAATGAATTGAAACGTCACTGATAAGCCCCTCCCCTTACCAGATCGGTGGGTGGAGTCTCTGATCTGATTGGGTGAGTGGTTCTGTGTGGTAAACAGGCTCTGGTTGGTTTGTGTTCTGTTTGGCTCTTTCTGGAACATGATTGGTCACTCTACTTTCTACTGTTTGTTCTACCTCTGCTTCGTGCTTATGGTTCTCTGTTCCTCTGATCAGCATGAAGACACACCCCTTTTCTCCATGAGTCACCCTTGGAACCAATCATAATGCAGATAATACTCTCACCTGGTTCATGGACCAATCATATTGTTTGTTTCTATATGTGTGTGTGTATGTGTGTGTGTGTGTATTACCAGTCCTTGTTGTTTCAGTGCTGACTCCAGATCTGCAACTCTGGTTTCATATCGACTGATTTCAGTCAGCAGCTGTTCTCTGGTCTGTAACACAAGGAGTAGAACCATCAACCTGTTAGTGCCTTGCTTCATTAGAGTAGAACCATCAACCTGTTGCTGCCTTGCTCAGAGGTCGGGTCACCTTGATCTCTTTCTCGGGGTCGTAGTTTCCTCCACTTGTCTCCGTCAGCAGCGCATACGCTCGCTGCAGCGCCTGATACTCCTGAGTCAGCTGACGGTAACGAAGCTCCGCCTCCTCACGCACACACATCTGAAACACACAGATGAAGTTTGTCACATGACCTGGTGTCTGCTTTGACTTCTTCATGTGTATTTTTAGTATTTTGTTATTTACTCATCTGGTTCTGATTCTGATGAACTGGATCTGAAAGTGGGACCTGACAGTGGACTGTCTCTGCCGTCCATGTCTGATAGAACAGGGTTTACTTTAGGCAGCGCAGCATCACACTGACACACAGAAAGGATGTTAGGTGTGAGCTCAGGGTCAGCTAACATGAGTTTAAGGTCTCTCTACCTCCTCTGAGGTTGTGTGGAGGACGTCTTTGGAAATACTTGAAGACCGGCCTTGATGGAACAAACATGCTCAGCAGGATAAACCTGAAGGCGATCGGAGTCCCTGTCTGTCATGAACCGATGCAGAGTGAGGAGAAGGGCATCCACATCCATGGAGTCCTCCTGCCTGTCTTGACCAGGCAAGGCCTGAGACAATCAACACCTGTTGTCCAACAGCCAACCTTCCTACTCTGGGTTGTGTTGTCTGTGAGGAGCTTTGTTGTTGGGTGCTTTGGATCCAGCTCAATGGGATAATCCAGCACTATGCTCGGGTTCTGCAGTCTACCCCGCCTTCCTCCCACTCAGAGCATGCATGTTGTAGAGTTCCACTCTGGATCAAGGCTGGCCAGCCTGTAGTCTGGCACAGGTTTCTGCATCTTGAAGGCTGTAACTTCTTCTGGTAAGCTGTGGGCTGAGCACCTCTCAACAGTAGGAACTTCACATCAAGATGACTAATGATTTAGCTGTGACTGGGTCCACTGATGCCTCCCTTGAGTATCCTGCTTCCACTGGCTTGTCCCACCTACTGAACTGGGAAACAGGATACTGATGTTGGGCTCTACTGCTGTGAAGCTGCAGAATGTGCCTTTTAATTCTGATGAGCCCACATCTGCTGCAGTTGCACCCTGGCATCTTTACTGTCTGCAGCACATCAGGACGTTTTTACTGTCTGCAGCACACCAGGACGTCTGCACTGACATGTTGCATGTGCAGGTCTGTGCTTTAATGTTGTGGTTTCACCGGCAAAATGAAAATAATGCAGACTGTGTGGACGCAGTTTAATCGTGACTTCTACACCGGAGATGACGACATAACAGAAGATCAGTGGAAAGAAAGGAAGCAGCTAGAGTCCAAAATTTTAAGATAAGATTTCAAAATAAAGGTTTCTGAACCTCAGTGTCTGAGTATATATAGTACTGAGTGTATAAATACCTCCTCTGGTTCAGTGTCTGGAGTTCTGTCAGTGTGAAAGGACAAAGATGATCCATCAGAGTCCACCGACGCCTCTTCATCATAACCATAAAACGTCTCAATGACCTGCACACACACACACGCACACACACAGTGTTGGTTAACCCTGCAGACCTCAGAGCTCTGTCATGTTAAATGAAGTCCAACACAAATCTTTGTGTTGTAGATAGTTTATGCTACGCTGATAGCTATGACTTTATTTTGATGGGTTTCCACCCGGTTTCCTCTGTAACGCCCACAAAACATCCCCGGTTTCTAATCTTCTGGAAACTGTCAGATTGTGTTGACCCACCATGCAGAGTTCATCATCACCATCAGTAAACAGAGGGACTGACCCGGCTCTCATTGCCAGACGGAGGCTGTTTTCTGGGGGACAGTTCACAGTTTGAAAAGCTACAAATGTCTTATATTTGGTGTCAGATTGAAGAGGTGATTTTAATTTAAAATTAGTAATATGCAGACCTACTCTGTAATGTGATGTGATGATGTGAAAAGACAACAAGACGTGAGAATGCGTAAAAACTAGTATCCAGTCTCACCCTGCAGGCTCTGAAGGTTCGTTTCCTCCTCACTGAATCCTGACGTCTGTATCTGAGTAACATGTCTCTCTCCTGGGTTTGGGTCAGAAAACAACAACATGGTCATCTGTTGTAGTTGTATTTGTGTCACGAATATAAATCCAATTCACTCTCTCTGTTAAAATATGTGATTCAGCTAAATGTTCACCAGCTAGTCTCAACGAACGTTCACACAGAAGAGGTACTCAATACTTACTATAACATTCTTCACATAACCAGCTGTCTCCAGAGCCTGAAAACACAAATACACTTTTTACATGTGTGGCTGAAGCAGTATTAACAGCATTGTGACCAGTATTAGTAGTATTAGTATCATGACCAGGTCACTGATGATGTGTTGTTGCAACAGTAGTATTAGCACTAGTATTGGCAGTAAATCAAATCAAATAAAATTTTATTTGTATAGCCCAAAGTCACAGTAGTATTAGCAGTAGTAGTAGTCATACCTTGGACAGGTCATCGATGATGTGTTGCTGCTCCTGAACTTGTAATCGTAGAAACTCCATCTCTCTCTCCTCCTGGCTGTAACCATGGTAACTGGTAGAGTGGCTGCGGTCCAGGTCATTTAAAGAACTCGGCCTCCTCTGTGAATGACAACAAACACAGCTGTTACCATGGTAACTGACAGTCTACACCCTGTCTAAGTTAAAACTGTTTTTTCGAGTAGTAATTCTGAATAGTGGTTCTTCAGACTGAACCAAATGCAACAACATCAACGAAACAAAGTTCTTCCATTAAAGCTGTATTCATAGATGACAGATGTCTGTTCGGAGTATGTCGCTGTTAAGAACACGTGTCCTTTTGGAGTATGTTGCCATTAAGAACACGTGTCCTTGTGGAGTATGTTGCCATTAAGAACACGTGTCATTTTGGAGTATGTCACGATTAAGAACACGTGTCATTTTGGAGTATGTCGCCGTTAAGAACACGTGTCATTTTGGAGTATGTTGCCATTAAGAACACGTGTCCTTTTGGAGTATGTCACGATTAAGAACACGTGTCATTGTGGAGTATGTTGCCATTAAGAACACGTGTCATTTTGGAGTATGTTGCCGTTAAGAACACGTGTCATTTTGGAGTATGTTGCCATTAAGAACACGTGTCCTTTTGGAGTATGTCACGATTAAGAACACGTGTCATTTTGGAGTATGTCGCCGTTAAGAACACGTGTCCTTTTGGAGTATGTCGCTGTAGTAGCCTAAACCCTCATATTCAAATATCAATTATCTTTCACATGACATTAAATATTTTATTCAAATCAGACTGAGACACATCAGATGTGTAAAAGCAGCTGAGTTATGAAAAATACAAACATTTCCAAAAACCTCCCCACGCGTGTAAAATAAATGTAGAGATACAAAACCTGTTTGTCCATAAAGGAGAAATCTAAACAAAAAGAATTAATGAAATAATAAAGACAAGTGAAGCGATGAATACCTGGAATACTGAATGATGTATCAAAAGTTAAAAAGTGATTTAAATCTGTCCTTAAAAACCGAATTCATGTAATTTACTACCAGTTTGTACCAGACTGGTTTATCACCAGTCCAGTGAACGTCATTTGGCTTTAACAAAATTTCTGGAATAATCTTTTTCATTTCATCATTCCTGTGTTACTGAAATCTACTTTAGTTACCTGTTGTAACTAAGTAACTGTTTAGGTACAGACTTCATGTTACTGGACTGTATTACTCTGACAGAACCAGAACTCAGACTGTTGTTGTTGGGGTACAGGAATACAGTGTGAGGGGTTACCATAGTTACCATCTCCATGTTCTCCTGGGTGACAAAGCGAAGCTTGTTGTCGAGGCGACGCAGCGCGAGAGCCAGCTCCTCGTTCTTCCTGCTCAGACGTTTGTTTTTGTCCAACAGAGGAAGAAACTGACTCTCCGCCTCTCTGAGACGCTTCAACTGCAGAAAAAATAAAGATACAGAATATACAGTCAATGAGAAGAGTTATGAGGTGTGTGTGTGTCGTGTGTCGTGTGTGTCATGTCTCATGTGTGTGTTGTGTGTGTGTGTGTGTGTGTGTGTGTGTCTCATGTGTGTGTGTTACCAGTTCGTTACGTTCTTCTGACAGCAGTGCGTTTCGGTCTTCCAGCTTTCTGACGACGGCGCTGAGCTCAGCAATTTTTAACTGAAACCTGCGAGTGTCGCGGTCCTCCTGAGACTGAACACACACATACATGAAACACACACAGAGAAACACACAAAAAACACTTTAGCAGTGACGTCATCAAATGTGTTGATGGAGCACAAAGATCATGAAGTCATCCCCCAAACAGAAAAACCAACAACACCAGAGACTGAAAGACTTCACCAACAACACCAGAGACTGAAAGACTTCAACACCAACAACACCAGAGACTGAAAGACTTCACCAACAACACCAGAGACTGGAAGACTTCAACACCAACAACACCAGAGACTGAAAGACCTCAACACCAACAACACCAGAGACTGAAAGACTTCTACACCAACACCAGAGACTGAAAGACTTCAACACCAACAACACCAGAGACTGAAAGACTTCAACACCAACAACACCAGAGACTGAAAGACTTCTATACCGACAACAACAGAGACTGAAAGACTTCTATACCAACAACACCAGAGACTGAAAGACTTCAACACCAACAACACCAGAGACTGAAAGACTTCACCAACAAGACCAGAGACTGAAAGACTTCTACACCAACAACACCAGAGACTGAAAGACTTCAACACCAACAACACCAGAGACTGAAAGACTTCACCAACAACCCCAGAGACTGGAAGACTTCAACACCAACACTACAGACTGAAAGACTTCACCAACAACACCAGAGACTGAAAGACTTCAACACCAACAACACCAGAGACTGAAAGACTTCGCCAACAACACCAGAGACTGAAAGACTTCAACACCAACACTAGAGACTGAAAGACTTCACCAACAACACCAGAGACTGAAAGACTTCTACACCAACAACACCAGAGACTGAAAGACTTCAACACCAACACTAGAGACTGAAAGACTTCTACACCAACAACACCAGAGACTGAAAGACTTCACCAACAACACCAGAGACTAAAAGACTTCAACACCAACAACACCAGAGACTGAAAGACTTCAACACCAACAACCCCAGAGACTGAAAGACTTCACCAACAAGACCAGAGACTGAAAGACTTCTACACCAACAACACCAGAGACTGAAAGACTTCAACACCAACAACACCAGAGACTGAAAGACTTCACCAACAACACCAGAGACTGAAAGACTTCAACACCAACACTAGAGACTGAAAGACTTCACCAACAACACCAGAGACTGAAAGACTTCTACACCAACAACACCAGAGACTGAAAGACTTCAACACCAACACTAGAGACTGAAAGACTTCAACACCAACACTAGAGACTGAAAGACTTCAACACCAACACCAGAGACTGAAAGAGTTCAACACCAACACCAGAGACTGAAAGAGTTCAACACCAACAACACCAGAGACTGAAAGACTTCACCAACAACACCAGAGACTGAACGACTTCACCAACAACACCAGAGACTGAAAGACTTCAACACCAACAACACCAGAGACTGAAAGACTTCACCAACAACACCAGAGACTGAAAGACTTCTACACCAACAACACCAGAGACTGAAAGACTTCACCAACAACACTAGAGACTGAAAGACTTCACCAACAACACCAGAGACTGAACGACTTCACCAACAACACCAGAGACTGAACGACTTCACCAACAACACCAGAGACTGAAAGACTTCACCAACAACACCAGAGACTGAAAGACTTCACCAACAACACCAGAGACTGAAAGACTTCACCAACAACACCAGAGACTGAACGACTTCACCAACAACACCAGAGACTGAAAGACTTCACCAACAACACCAGAGACTGAAAGACTTCTACACCAACAACACCAGAGACTGAACGACTTCACCAACAACACCAGAGACTGAAAGACTTCTACACCAACAACACCAGAGACTGAAAGACTTCACCAACAACACCAGAGACTGAACGACTTCACCAACAACACCAGAGACTGAAAGACTTCACCAACAACACCAGAGACTGAAAGACTTCACCAACAACACCAGAGACTGAACAACTTCACCAACAACACTAGAGACTGAAAGACTTCAACACTCCTGGATGTGGACTATAATTCCCAGTCAGTCATGATCCAATGAAGTATAAGCTGACGTTGTCCATCTGCAGGTTCTGGATCTGACCTCATTTGTCACTTTGTGCCAAAACTTAAATCCACCTGATTTTCAACCTAAAATGATCATTACATGATGAATAGTCAAAAAAATTAGTGTTTAGTCAGCTCATACTATAACTAATTAACAAAATTAATGTGTTAATCTCTAAATATTAATGACAACAGAAATAGATGGAGACAGAGACAGAGAGAGAGAAGAAGCGTTAGGACTGAAGCCCTGCAGTTTGTCAACCAGGAGACCAACAGGGGGCACCGTCATCATCAACATCCTACACCTGGATCATTCCCACCTGGAATAGGACGGGTTCTTTGACTCCTCCAGTGCTTTTAAAAGTATCAAATGTTGGGAGACAATTTGAGACCATGCAGGTACCTGACAGGTAAGCAGGCAGGTGAACAATGAGATTATGACTGATGGGCAGGTGAGATTTATAGGACGGAAGAACTGTTTGTCTGACTGTCTGTCTGTCTGTCTGATGATGGTGATGATGATCACGATGATGATGATGGTCCACCTGTCTGATGGAGGTCTGAATGGTTGGATGGTTCAATCTTGTCCAGTCAACAGTGGTCATGTGTGTGATGATGTTATGTGGTCGTGTGTGATGATGTCATGTGGTCATGTGTGTGATGATGTCATGATGACTGAGAGTTAACATGTTAAACAGTGACACATCATGCAGTGTGAGCAGGAAGAGGCAGGGCTTACAATGTGAGGAGGAGTGTTAGGGGCGGAGTTAGGGGCTTGGCCAGGGTGATTTAGTCCCACCCTCTGCGCGTCTCTCATGGCTGCGATTTGCTGCTCAGCAGCCTGAGTCTGGAGCTGGAGGCGGTGGGCGTGTCCAGCCTGAAGCCCCAGGGCTTTATCCAATACACTGACAGCTCTGTCCTTCAGCTTTATCTCATCCATCTGCACACAGACAGG
Source organism: Argyrosomus japonicus (assembly GCA_015710095.1). Taxonomy (NCBI): domain Eukaryota; kingdom Metazoa; phylum Chordata; class Actinopteri; family Sciaenidae; genus Argyrosomus; species Argyrosomus japonicus. The sequence goes on along the minus strand of JADEYK010001970.1, from coordinate 36,529 downwards.
TTAGAGACAGGCAGGTGGACAGACTGGTTAGAGACAGACAGGTTAAAGACAGACAGGTAGACAGACAGGTTAGAGACAGACAGGTAGACAGACGGGTTAGAGACAGACAGGTGGACAGATGGGTTAGGGACAGACAGGTAGACAGACAGATTAGTGGGGACAGGGTTAGTCAGACAGACAGGTAAGGGGCGGGGTTAGAAGTAAAAGGTGAACATGAACCTGCAGATTAGGTGAGTCATTTGATGACCTCACACATACCTGAGTGACATCACCATTGGATCAGTACAACCTTCTCTGGACCTGTAACACCTAAATCACAGATCTGACACCTGAACCATACATTGGACCAGAACCAGAACCCTCAGAGCCATTCTGATCTGAATGTAACATGAACACTTCCAGACCCAACATAAACAGACCCGATCCAAAATATGATTGACCTGAACAGACCTGGACAGATCTAGACAGACCCGAACAGACCTGGACAGACCTGGACAGACCCGAACAGACCTGGACAGACCTGGACAGACCCGAACAGACCCGAACAGACCTGGACAGACCCGGACACACCCGAACAGACCTGGACAGACCCGAACAGACCTGAACAGACCCGAACAGACCCGAACAAACCTGAACAGAACCGAACAGACCCGAACAAACCTGAACAGACCCGAATGGTTCTGTGTCAGTAGATACAGTCTCATTTGGTATAATTAACATGAATATATTAATTATAATACTAAATCTTATATTAATATGAATTATTCTCCACATTTGTGCTCAGACATATGAAAGGATGGAAGCCGGACGCTCACCAATGCTCCATATTCTGCAGTCCTTTACCCAGATTTGTCTAGAACAGAACCAGTGTAGGAGGTCAAAATATCCATCCATGTTCTGCTGCTCACCTTTGAAGGTTGAAATTAACCTGATGGAATCATGTAGGTAAGAAACCTTGAGATCTCAAACAGGACCTCAAAACAAGAACCGGGTCGTTTGTGTGACTCGTACCAGTCTGCGGATCTCCCTCTCACAGTCTCTCTTGGTTCTGTTGAGCTCCTCCTGGTGTTGGTGATGAGCTGATCGTAGTTCTGCTGCTCGGGCCTGGCAGGCCTGCTGAGCTGATGTCAGAGCCTCCTCAGCGTTCCGCTTTGCTCCTCGCAGCTCCTGAACTTCCTGCTGGAGGCGACAACGCTCCGCCTCCCATCCCCTCCTGGCCTCCTCCACCTCTGCCAGCAGGGCGCTCCTCACCTGAAGAGTGAAAGGACAGGGGGTCTAAAACTTTTCTTCACACCTGAGGAAGTAAATTATCTGACACACCTGAAGAGAGACGACACTAGAACATATTACCTCCATGACAGATTCTTTAAATACTTTTAAATCCACTTACAAAGACCTGTCGATCCTTAACCTGATATTGTTGGATCATGGCTTTTAGTCTTTATTAAGTGCTTTCACGTGAGGTTCTTGACATTCTTTGTGCTCTTTGTACATGAGGAGAACTTGGTGTGCTGATCCAAGGCTACATCAACTGGTTCAAGGATAACCACTCTGGTGGGGAAGGAGCTGTTGCAGCAGCGACTAGATATAGTTACAACATCCTTTGTTTACGTCTATGTTCCAACCCTCACCTATGGTCATCAGCTTTGGGTAGTGACTGAAAGAATGAGGTTGCGGATACAAGCGGAAAAAATTAGCTTCCTCCGCTGGGTGGCCAGGCTCAGCCTTAGAGATAGGGTGAGAAGCTTGGAAAGCTCGGAGTAGAGACGCTGCTCCTTCGCGTCAAAAGGAGCCAGCTGAGGTGGTTCAGGCATCTCATTAGGATGTCCCCTGGGCGCCTCCCTTTGGAGGAGACCCTGGGGCAGACCCAGAACTCGCTGCACTATATAGTCCATCTAGCCTAAGAACGCCTCGGGATCCTCCAGGAGGAGCTGGAATGTGTTGCTGGGAAGAAGGACGCCTGGAGTGCCCTGCTAAACCTGCTGCCACCACGACCTGACCCGGATAAGAGGGACATAATGGATGGATGGACGGATCCTTTGTTTAATTATCCTGTATTGAGACATGGCATTGAATTCGATACTGATGGAATCACCTGTTTAAATTTGGCTACAGCATGATCAGATAAACATTTGCTATAGGAGTTTCTGCCACAAGGCTTATAGTCCAGTAATATGAATTCGAAGGTTATTAAATAATGGTCAGATAGAAGAGGATTCTGTGCACTATTAGAGACTTTAAAGACTATTAGATGTTCAATGCCATATGAGAGAACAAGATCAAGAGTGTGGTTCAGACAATAAGTCAGTTTATTTACACTCTGACAGAAGCCAATTGAATCTAACAAAGAGATAAACGCAGTACTCAGAAGTATGTAACGCTTTACGGCACTAAGTCACACACCACCAACTATTTCACTGATTTTGGTGAAACTGGATCATATTTTATGGAGAAAATGTTTTCTGGTTTTCCCTCTGATGTCCTCCGGCTGCTCCACCTCAACTCTCTGTGATTTACAGAGTTTCCTGATGGACAGTGAAGTAAACTGCTGACAACTGTGGCTGCTTCTAATGTTAGCTCAGTTTGTTAGCCGGGCTGCCCGGATGGTGTTGGTACCAAGTTTTGGACCACCAGGAGGAAGAGGAGATTTTCACTTCACCCCCACAATCTGGACCTGGATCAGGTTGGACCTAGAGTGATGGACTTAAGGCCGGATGAGGTGTTTATGAGGCAGGCAGACAAACAGATGTGGATCACCTTGTCTGTGGATCCGTCCCTCAGCGTCAGCACCAGTCCGTTCAGACGCTGAATTTCTCCATCTTTGATCTTGATGACTCTCATTAGCTCCATCTCGTGTTGTCGTAGTAACGTCTCCCTGGTAACAGCCAGTTCCTTCTGCTTCTCCTCGTGGAGTTTGGTCTTCAGCTCCGTCAAAGCGACTGTTGAACGGTGATGCTCCACTTTTAGTTCCTGACTCTTCTCTCTCTCCAGACGGCTGACCTGAGGACAGAAAGTCGTATGAGCTGCTGAGGTTGAGGTGAATACCTTAATATACAAATGTAAGATGGACATATGATTTATGTTTTTTTCGAGGTTGGATGTTGGAACTAATGCAATACAAGGTTATAATTCAGAGAAGAAGAAGAAGAAGCGTTCACATTGGCTGCATTCGAATTGAGACAACACTATCTGCTGAAATTAGATCACTACACCAGGAAGTACACAGAGTACTACATAGAAGAGTACTGACAGAAGGATGTGAACTGAGACACTGCATGACAGTAGTTTTTACATCAGTACTGAGAGTACTAAAAACTAGTGGTAGAAGTGTAGTACTCTGGGTTTTGTAGTTTTTACCTTGTTCTTTTCCTGTTGTAGTTCTATCTGGATGTCCGTCAGTTTTGCTCTCAGCTCTTCATTGGCTGCTTGAAGAGTTGCCATGGCGTCAGGTCGCTCCCCCTTCCCCCGCCCCCCTGCTCCTCGCTTTGACATCACCACCACCTGCAGGCTCCGACCCCAAATGAGCTGTCTGTCAACCTACAGTTTGACTACATCTGGACCTGTCAACACACACACATATAAACACTACTAACATGTAAAGTGTCACACGTGTGTAACATGTAAACAGTCAGTCAGACTTATTGCCAAGAAGCATTGTTACAGCAAAGAAATAATCTACCAAACACAAATGTTCTTACTTTTTGTGCTTAGTTTAGATTAAGTGGCTCTTAGAATGACCCCCAGGTGGCCATAACAACCCACAGGATGGAGGGGTGTGTCCATGAGTCACATGACACAGAAATAAATACCAGGGACTCCCCACTGCAGTGTCTATAGTACTATACTGTGTTTTTAAGAAGCTGTCCTGCTGTGTGAAACAGAAACAAACTATGATGATGTGAAAACACTGAAACTCCAGATTTAATTAAAAATACCACAAAGAAACTGATCAAATGTGAAACAAACATTTTGAATTTAAAAGAGTTGAAATCCACAGATTCTTTGTCATTTTACGTTGACAAACATTATTCTTAAATTGTTGCTCTATTTTCCAGAGCAGTCTTTCACAGAGTGGTGAATCCCTCCACAGCTTTACTTCACAAACACTCAGCCTCTTTTTACGCCCAATCATGTGACTCACCTGTTGACAGTTAACCTCATTCACTGTGAGATGTTCCACCAGCTGTTTGCTTTCAGCTGCTCACAACTTTTACAGTCTTTGTTCACACTAAACAACTTTTTTCATCAAATTAAAAATGTTCAATCAAATTTCTCTGTTTTACATTTGATTTCTTCAGCTTCTGGTGTTTCGGTGATTTCACATGATCACAGTTTGATGTTAGATGGCGGGTTGACTGTAAAAACACAGTCCACACAACATAATATCAGACACCAGAACAACAGCAGCAAACATAATCGTGGTACTTGCACTCTGCAGCAGTGGATGAACACATTACCTGAAACTGATCACATGATCACGCGTTTGATGCAGGACAGGTGAATCGATGCTGCACCGACACACTGCAGCAGCAATACATGACTGTTTCCATGGCAACACTATCAACAGGCAGCACACACACACACACACACACACACACACACACACAGTTCAGGCCTAACTGAAGACACACAAGACAAAGACAAAGATCACTCACCGACCAATTAGAAGCCTCAGACACTGCATTGCTGTGTGTGTGTGTGTGTGTGTGTGTGTGTGTGTGTGTGTGGGGGGGTGTGTGTGTGTGTGTGTGTGTGTGTGTATGGCAGTAGATTAGCTTTCTATACTGAGCATGCTAACCAGCTAGCTTCCCTGCAGCTCCTGTGTGTGTGTGTGTGAGTGTGCGTGTGTGTGTGTGTAGCCAGCATCAGCCTCCCTCCACTTGTCTCTCTAGCTGTCTGTCTGTGTCTGTCTGTCTGTCTGCCTGTCTGTGTGTGTGTGTGTGTGTGTGTGTGTGTGTGTGTGTGTGTTTGTGTGTGTGTGTCTGTCTATCTGTTAGCACTTAGCTCCTGTCAGTGTGTGTTTGTGTGTCGGTGCTATTAGCATCTCTGCAGCCTCTGCTGGCGTCATCCTCCTTCTCCTCCCAGCATCCTTTAGTGTGACACACAGCAGAACATCAGAACTCTGCCGCCCTCTGCTGGAAGCTGATCATCAAATCAAATCAAATCAAATCAAATTTTATTTGTATAGCCCAAAGTCGCAAAATACATTTTGCCTCGGAGGGCTTCACAATCTGTACAGGGAGTGACACCCTCTGTCCTTAGACCCTCGGTTCGAGTGAGGAAAAACTTGCCCACAAAAAACCCTTTTAACAGGGAAAAAAGTGGAAGAAACCTCAGGAAGAGCCACAGAGGAGGGATCCCTCTCCCAGGACGGACAGACGTGCAATAGATGTCACGTGTACAGTCAACAAGTCAACAGAAACATTTTGTGTAATTACAATGAAAAATGACAATGGATTACAATGAATGATAAAATGATTACAGTAGCAGTGGAACCTGTGGTAGAGATAGAGAGACACAGATGCACAGCAGCAGCAAATCATTAACTAAGTTACTATAAACTGTAATGGAGATCTGGTAACATTAATGACAGTAATAATATATGTAGTGGACGTCATGCAGGACCACAGCAGCAGTCACGATCCACGAGAACCTGCTGGACGAAAGAGCACAGAAACTCCGGGGAAGAAGTTTAGTTAGTAAGATGCATTAATGTACATGTATGACAGACATGTATGTTTACAGATGGTGGTGGTGATGGTGAGAGAGAGAGGGAGAGAGAGAGAGAGAGAGAGAGAGAGAGAGAGAGGGTTTTCAGTAAAGGGAGATGTGACTGCATCTTCAACCAATACCATGCCTGGCTAGGCATAACCCTGAAAGGAGGAGTCCCCTGGCAGTATAGTCCTATAGCAGCATAACTAAGGGATGACCTGAGCCAGCCCTAACTATAAACTCTATCAAAAAGGAAAGTCTTAAGTTTACTCTTAAAAGTGTTGACCGTGTCTGCCTCCCGAACCCAAAATGGTAGTTTGTTCCACAGAAGAGGAGCTTGATAACTGAAAGCTCTGGCTCCCAATCTACTTTTGGAAACTATAGGAACTACAAGGAACCCAGCATTCTGAGAGCGCAGTGTTCTAGAGGGGTAGTAAGGTACTATGAGCTCTTTTAGATATGATGGTGCCTGACCATGAAGAGCTTTGTATGTAAGGAGAAGAATTTTAAATTCTATTCTAGATTTAACAGGTAGCCAATGCAAGGAAGCCAAAATGGGAGAGATGTGATCTCTGATCTTGGTTCCTGTCAGAACACGTGCAGCAGCATTCTGAATTAGCTGCAAAGTCCTAAGAGACTTATTGGAGCAGCCTGATAACAATGAGTTACAATAGTCCAGCCTAGAAGTAACAAATGCGTGGACTAGTTTTTCTGCATCTGCTTGAGATACAATGCGTCTGATTTTGGCAATGTTACGTAAATGGAAGAATCATCATCACAATATCATCACAGCATCATCACAGTATCATCACAGCATCATCACAACATCATCACAGCATCATCACAACATCATCACAACATCATCACAGTATCATCACAACATCATCACGGCATCATCACATCATCACAGTATCATCACAACATTATCACATCATCATCACAGTATCATCACAGCATCATCACAACATCACAGCATCATCACAACATCATCACAACATCATCACAGTATCATCACAACATCATCACAGCATCATCACAACATCATCACAGCATCATCACAACATCATCACAGCATCATCACAACATCATCACAGCATCATCACATCATCACAGTATCATCACATCATCACAACATCATCACAGTATCATCACAACATCATCACAGCATCATCACAGCATCATCACATCATCATCACAGTATCATCACAGCATCATCACAACATCATCACAGCATCATCACAGCATCATCACAACATCCCACCTACCTGAGCATTGTTGAGACCATGTCCACCCCTTGATGAATCGGTGGTCCCTGATGGCAGTGCCCTCTTTCAGCAGGATATTACGCCCTGCCACAAAGCTAACATGGTTTAGAAATGTTTGAGGAACACAACAACCAGTTCAAGGTGTTGACTTGGCTTTCCCAAGCAAACTCACAGGACTTAGGATCTGCTGCTATCGGTGTATAAACATATATATGAGTATATGCATGAGCAGCCTGTTGAGACTCCCAACATGTCAAACTGTAGTATCTTGACATTGTTGATATTTGATATTTGGTATTTCCCTAGAGGGAGCTCTAGGGGATCAAGGCATGTGTTACCTGGCAGGAAGTTACCTGTCAGGAAAAGTATATGTGAGGCCCCCTGGTGGCGTTTGATGTACTATGTCTGTGCTGACTGAAATGTTTGGAAAGTAAAGCCAAAGAGCAAAGAACTCTATAACAGCGGTCCTGTGTCATAATTTAACAAAGTGAGATCCACGATGTAATACAAACACTACAGGTTGGTTCATCCAAAAATATGACTCTGCGGGTTCCCCTCTGGAGCCGTACGACACGTCCATGTTCCTGTGAGACACCAAAATGTAAAGATTGAGGCTACATACATCAACTATGAAACATATTTAAGTCATGTCAGGAATGTTAACGATCTTTTCTAAACCTGACTCAGTAGTTTTTGTGCCTCAAGCCATTTCACAGCATTAGCAATGCTAACTTTATTTTGTCTCATATAATTATTGTCATTAATGTGACCTCCATGGGTATGTTTGAAGAGCAGTTTAATTTAAAGCACATCATCATATCATCATCATCATAAACAACAGCCAGTGAAATGTCAGAACACAGATCATTTCAAGTCAAATACATTGTGTCCAATGAGGCGTCAGGGCACTAAAAACATCCAATCAGAACACTGGGACAGGAAAATCTGTCCAATCACAGCCCAGAAGGGGGTGGGATTACATCAGAATATTTTGCTTAGGAAGGTTCCTCACTGAGTGAAATGACCCCGAAGTATTTAGGTAGCTGCCATGATAAGAGCTGTTCAAATTCTCTAAATGTTAAGGAAAGGAGCTTCAATGCTTCCTTTATTATCTCCTTTAGCACGTGTCAACAGCGTGTGAATATGAACATACGTGATGACGTGATATAAAAACTTTGATCATGAAGTGTGTTCTGTTGTTGACGTGGAGCTGCGTTCACATACAGAGGTGTTTGACAAACGTGTAAATGTTGTCAAACGTTGTTAATAAGTTGTCCTGACCATTGAATTGAATGTAAAACATGAATGTGACATTCAGTGTGATGGTCAAAGCTTCTGTAACTGTGACGGACGTCCAGCGTCCTGCAGATCATCATGAAGTTACTGTTGATTATTAATCAGAACTTGTTAACATGTTTGTATGTGAGTGGACAGGAGGGTGAGCGACCATTCTCACTGTGACAACACTTTGTTAACATTCATCTTTATATATCCTGCATCAAACAACACAGTCAGAGCGCACCAACATCTAACATGGAGCTGTTTGTAGTCTATCAAACAACTTTATAGTTTTAACACAGATCATGTCAATAACATCCTCCGTCACATCATGACATAGTCTGACTCTCTGAACACCACCCTACACTTCTCCTAACTCCTTATCACCTTTCCTTATGACCTCTCCTTCACATCATTCCTCATGACTCTTAACATCCAGGGCAAGGACGAGTGTTTTAGGATGAGTGTTTAGGACAAGTGTTTAGTTTAACAAGTGTTTAGGATGAGTGTTTGGGAGAAGTCTTTAGGAAAGGACTTTGGAGATAATTCTTTGGACTATTTGACTGTACCCCTGGTTTATTCTGATGGGGGTGGTGGGTCATCCTGGTCCTGGCTGGGCCAATCAGATCATCTTCTGATGACTCTTCATGTGCTTCCTGTTCCTCATGAAACAAATGATGAACTGCATTCTTCGATAAAGCCTGTGGACAACTGAATAAGAGGAGTCGAATACAACTCCCACAGTGCATTTCACTCAAAAACAGCCACAGAACTTCACAGCCTGTCTGTGATGGACTGTTGTTTTAGTATTAACAGTAGTTGTAGTATTTGTACCTTGTACAGGTCTTGGTTGGTGTGTTGTAGAAACCCTGACCCTCTCATAGACAGACTACATACATATGTATGTTCTGAAATGGTTTACGTTGTCATCACAGGTAGAAGACGCTGCTCTATATCTTTTAATTCTTTTAGATATTAATGCTTAGATGGATCAGAACTTCCTTCAGTTCAGACAGGATAAAACTGAAGTACTAAAGTAGTGATTTTGATGATTTAACATGTGACACCCAAAAAATCTGTCAAAATCTGCAGTGAGTCTGTTTCTCTCCCAGGACCAGGACCAAGGCCAGGATGAGAGCCCACAATACAGCTGTTAAAAATCTCTGCCTGTTATTTCAGAATTTCAAAATTGATTTTAAGTTTTTTGTCATTGATTGAAGAACAAAGTGAATAAATAAAGTTTGATTTGATTAGAGTAGGAAGTGTTTGTACTACACTAACAGCCAATCACAGAGCTTCACATTGGTTTTAGTTTTCATCTGATTTACATGACATATTACATTACATTTAGTCATCACTTTTATCCAAAGTGACTTACAAAAAAGGAAAACAATCAAGGTGCAGTGCGACTATGACATAAGTGCTGTGAGGAGGTCCTCTCTGAAGAGCTGGAGGTCTTCAGGAGGTTTGTGAAGGTAGAGAGGGACGCCCCTGATCTGGTAGGAACTGGTAGGACGTTCCATCAACAGGAAACAACAGATGAGAAAAGGTTGGATTGTCCTGAGCGTATGGGTAGCAGAGCCAGGCGTCGTTCATTGTAGGAGGTAACATGTCTGTATGAGGACGTTCAAGAACCGGAGACTACTTTGTAGGTTTATTTGTTGCTGATTTATATATATTTATGGTTTCATTTTAAATTTAAAAATGCATTTTTTTAAAGTATTTTTATTTCCCTGTGCATTTTTCTTAATCATTAGCACTGACCTGTATGAAAGATGTCATACAAATAAAGTTTGATTGACAGACAGACAGACAGACAGACAGACAGACAGACGTCATATTTTGTGCTCAGATTTTTTTTTAAGTCTGGTTCAGTTCGGTTTAACTTGGCTCAGTTCTCTGTGATATCTGTATATCCATAGTACAGATTCGGTTCAGCAGGTGCAGATTTTTAATCCACTACAGTCCAGAATCCATAAACCAGTGTCAGACTGCTGGTCCTCCTGTCCTTTAATATCTATAAAACCACAAAAAAGTCAGAACCACACAGATTCTCTGGTGTCCGGTCTGATAGTGGTCTCTCTGGTTCCATCTGGTCCCTGTGGTTCTGGGTAGAACCAACAGAGTCTAAAACAGGATTTGTCAGTGAGAACCAGTGCAGAATCTACTCCATGTACTGGAACAGAGGGTCTTGGAAGGTTTTGGAAGGTCCTGGATGAGTTCTACAAAGGTTCTAGATCAGGGGTGTCAAACTGTTCCACAAAAGGGCCGGTGTGGCTGCAGGTTTTTGTTCCAACCAACCAAGAGCACACAGTTTGACCAATCAACTCTCTGAAGACTGAGATCAGTTGATTAAATGAGTCAAGTCTGGTGTGCTGCTGCTTGGTTGGAAAGAAAACCTGCAGCCACACCGGCCCTTTTGTGGAGTTTGACACCCCTGTTCTAGATGGTTCTGAAAGGTTCTCCGTTTGTAGTACAGCATTCTCATCTCATTTTCCTCAGTCTGGCTCTGTTCTCTTTGTCACGTTTTTTTAAGGAAGTGATGTAATGCTGAAAGAGAACTTCCTGTTCCTTCTTCCTGTTGAGGGCATTGAATCGCTGGTCACCACGGTAACAAGCACAGAACTCCTTAAAGGTTGATCTGTAGAGAAAAACGATGAGACCAGTGAGGTGATTGTGTTTCTATTAATGAGGACATCATCTGATGAATATTCACCTACAGCCAACGTTTCAAAATAAAGCAGTGCCTGCTGGGAATTAAAGCTTTGGACCAACAGAGATCTGACAGACGAACACCTGCTGGTCCAGGTGAGCAGGTGGACACAGATTTTACTGAAATGCACCTAAGGAATTAAATCATCATGATGGTCCTCTTCTCTGATAACCTAACATCTGTTAAATCGTGTTGATGCTACTCTGACTTGTAATCAGGTGAATGGTGTCTCTGTCATTCGTACGTCTGTTCTCACACTATGTAACTTTGGGCTCCGGGTCGGGAGAAGTACATAATGCTTTACGCTTTATAGTCCATCTAGCCTAAGAACGCCTCGGGATCCTCCAGGAGGAGCTGGAATGTTTTGCTGGGAAGAAGGACGCCTGGAGTGCCCTGCTAAACCTGCTGCCACCACGACCTGACCCGGATAAGAGGGACATAATGGATGGATGGACGGATCCTTTGTTTAATTATCCTGTATTGAGACATGGCATTGAATTCGATACTGATGGAATCACCTGTTTAAATTTGGCTACAGCATGATCAAATAAACATTTGCTATAGGAGTTTCTGCCACAAGGCTTATAGTCCAGTAATATGAATTCGAAGGTTATTAAATAATGGTCAGATAGAAGAGGATTCTGTGCACTATTAGAGACTTTAAAGACTATTAGATGTTCAATGCCATATGAGAGAACAAGATCAAGAGTGTGGTTCAGACAATAAGTCAGTTTATTTACACTCTGACAGAAGCCAATTGAATCTAACAAAGAGATAAACGCAGTACTAAGAAGTACGTAACGCTTTACGGCACTAAGTCACACACCACCAACTATTTCACTGATTTTGGTGAAACTGGATCATATTTTATTGAGAAAAGGGTTAGAAAACACAACAACAGCTTTTCTAGGAACTGGGTTCAGCAGCTTCTATGGACATAATGGCAGAGGAGAAGAGAGTGAAGAGGACGTTGACGGAGGAAGCTAAGAAGAGAAAAGGAGAGAGTGAGCGAGCAAGAAGCCGCCGGACAAGAGTAAATCTGGGACTGACTTTTAGTGGTTGGTGAGAGCTTGGTGAAATAAAAGGCTGAAAGACAGACGCCGAGCTGGGCATCTTGCAACATTCCTCTGGATCTGTTACTTTTACCCCAGGGCTCCTGAACAGCATCATTACATCTACCATTGCTAAGATTTCTACCAGATGTGTAAATGTTAAACTGATAAATTAATACAAACATATCTTTACACAAAAGCGTCCAAGCACTGAGTGGTGTTACACCATGCTGTGACATCATGTTGGTTTAACAGTGACATCATGAATGAGAGATACCTGCTAGTGATCTTCGCCTCCTCCAACAGCTGTTTGAACTCTTCTCTGGCTTTCTGGAGTTTACTCTTCTTCTCTTTGTACTCATCCTTCAACCTGCTCTTCACAAACTGATCAAACTCCTGCACACACAGAGATAACACTGATGTCACAGTGACATCATGACAGTATAACATCATCACCTGATCATCAACAGAACAGTGTGAATGAATCTCAAAGTGTTGAAACATGTAATTGAACCTGTTTCCTCTGATCTGAGGTCAGCAGCAGGTATCGAGGGTCGAATACCATCTTATGGAGCTCTTTCTCCCAGGTGGAGAATGCAGACACCTCGAGACAAACAATTATGAATATATTTATTTTATCAATACATGTCTGTTACATATTTTTATGTTTAAGATGAACACATTCATCAGACCTGCACAGCCAATGCACTCTGAACAGGAAACACATCAAAGTTATTGCAGAAGCCAGTCTTTGTCTCAGCTTGCTGATTAGTGTCTGTTTCCATGGTTACAGTGTGAACAGGAAGTGCCAGCAGCCAAAGCAGCAGACCGTTCATGATACAGATGTGATGTGCTGAGGTTTGAAATACTCAACAGGTGTTTTTACCTGATGACCACATGTTGAAGTCAGAAAACTATTTTATATCTTAGATTCTTCATTCTCTCAGTCAGCTTCATGAGGTTTAAATGTTGAACTAACGTTGAATGACGGTTTGAGGTTGTCACCTGAATGGCTTAATTGACAGGTGTGTCTTGTCTAAAGTTTATTATACAACACTTAGTTGACCAAGCAATCTGATTGGTCAATTAGACATTTAGAATGTGCTGAAATCAGCATGACATCACACCTGACTCATAACTAAAAATATTACTCCGCCATCTCCACACTGTCACATCCTGAAAATATAAAACAACACTGGAAGTCAACTTTAATAAAGTAATACATCTAAATTTCAACTTTCAGCTTTCTTTAATGAATATTCAGGATTTTATGTTGCTGATAGACCACCTTGTTAATACAGGTGTGTACTTCGTAAATACAGGTGTGTACCTTGTTAATGGACGTGTGTACCTTGTTAATACAGATGTGTACATTGTTAATACAGGTGTGTACCTAGTTAATGCATGAGTAAATGTTGACTAATCTGGACTGAAGCTGAATATTTAATGAGATAAAAACTTTTGTAAATGATTACATCGATCTTTGTTCAACACATTTTGCCTTTTTTTCAAATGTTTGGATCACATCCTCAATCAGCTGTCACAAGAGTCACAAAGAGCTACTAACTTAAAAATAAATGTGAAGTTCACATATCTAGCTATTATACAGTATTTTTTATGTATTACCCCTCTCTCGAGCATCATTTCCCTAAAATGAGCCACACGAATGTTGAGTGGGAGGAGCTTAACTTCTCCTGGACAAGGGACAAGTGACATTGGTTCTTCCATTCTAGAGAGAGACAGTCAGACAGACAAGACAGGTGTGTTATTTTATGGAACACCTGAGAAAATGTTCAACTCGACATCCGTAGGTCAGATTTCACAATGTAACAAAACAACAAACTCTGACATCATCTTGGTTCTGCTCTCTGATTGGCTCTCTCAGACTCACCTGTTCCTTTTGGAGTCATGTTCATGATCGTCATCTTCGTCATCATCATGGTGACCAGGTGATTTACAGCTGGAGCTTGTTTCTGTCAGAAGAGACAGGTGAGATGACAGACAGGTGAAGTGACAGACAGGTGAAGTGGCAGACAGGTGAAGTGACAGGCAGGTGAGGTGACAGACAGGTGAGGTGACAAACAGGTGGGGTGACAGACATTTGAAGTCACTGACAGGTGAGGTGAGAGAGAGGTGAAGTGACAGACAGGTGAGATGACAGACGGGTGAAGTGGCAGACAGGTGAAGTGACAGACAGGTGAAATGACAGACCGGCGTGTGTCGTCCTCTTCCTCTTGTGTGGCGGGTCCTTAATGATGCTACTGATGTCTCGACCAATCAGGTCTCCTGGTCTCTCCCAGACCGACAAGTGGATTGTGGGATTGAAGAAGAAGACCCGATCATCCCCGGTCCAGACCACACACCTGAACACACACAGATGACATCACAGGTGGCAATCACCTCCTTAGGGACCCTCAGAGACCCTCAGAGACCCTCAGGTATTGGAACCTAAAACCTGATACACTGGTTTCCAGCAAAGAACCTGGACCTTAGACTGGGAGGTTCTCAGCTGTATACTGGGTGACGGTTCCAGTCCCAACAGATGGAACAGAACCACATTAGAAGTCCTGAGGTCACCACTCCTGGATTGGACTTTCAGAACCTTCAGGTTCAATAATAATCCATAAAAATAAACAAACTGAGCAGCAGTTACCATGGCGACCCTGGGACAGGAGTAGAGGCGACTGGACGTTTGTTTTTCTGTTTGTCTTCACCTCCTGTGGGCACACCAACACACTGCAACACACATAGCAAAAGAAATCACATCATTAAAGTTGAACAGACTGATCACCGATTAATAATCTGCTGATGGGATCATGGATGGATTATGGAACTGTCCTGAGGGGTCTGAATTATTCATTTATTACTATTATTATTTTGTATTAATGATTTTTTTATGCTTATTTTTCCATGTTCTAAAATCTTAAATATTTTTGTTTTTGTGTGGCTCTTTCTGTATGTGCCAGTCTGTCAAAGCACTTTGTAAATTCTGTTTTGCAAGATGCTACATAAATAAAGTTTAAAGTCCCAGGATGTCTCAGAGGGCACAGGGGTCACAGTGTCACAAAGGTCACAGAGGTCACAGGGTTCTGCTGTCTTATGATCAGCTGATGATGTCAGGACTCACCTGTTTGTTGTCTGTCATTCTCTCTGTTGTCAGAAGAAAAGAAAGTTTACGTCCACTCATCCCTTGTTTGTCTTACAGACAGAAAGAATAAAACTTTATTTAAACTGCTTAGAGACAGACAGACAGGCAGGCAGACAGACAGGCAGGTCTTACTGTGTCTGTAGTCAGTCAGCAAAGTGAATCTGGAAGAAAAATGTGAAGAGAAGATGGATGGATGAACTTCCTTCATCACCTGAAGAAAGAGAAGAGACTTTAGTACATGATAAAGACAGAGAGAGGCAGCTTGTAGGAGCTGTGGTCAGAAGGTCATCGGTGCTTATTGTGGTGGAAACCTAAGAACCTGATGGTGGACACCAGTGGTAAAAATGGCCGTCAAGCTGAAGAAGGAGGCCTTCCAGGCTTTGTTGGCCCGGGGGTTCCTCAAAGCAACAGCTGCAGCTTTGGTAGTTGTGGTGCCAAAAACCTGGGTGTGGGAGGAGTTGAGGGAGGCCATGCAGAAGGACTGCCTCAAGGAAGTACTGTAGGATGTGCTCTAATTATCAGGATATCACACTGCCTCTCACAGACTATCCGGGAAAGTAAACCTCAGATTCAGGTGAAAGAATGTGGATTCAATCCTTGCTGTGAAATAGTCGACCAGCTCTTCACCCTTGCAGGGGTGCTGTGGAAATCATGGGCATTTGATAATCCAGTCTATACGTGTTTTCTGGACATGAAGAAGGCTGATTCCCGCAGGGAATCCTGTATGGAGGGAGTATGAGGTACTGGGGCCTTTGCTATGAGTTGCTGCCCCAAGAGAATAAGTTCAAGTATCTCTGGATCTTGTTCACAGTGAAGGGTAAATGGAGTTGGATACGAACTAGCGGACTGATGCAGCGGCATCAGTAATGCAAATGTTGTACTGACTGTTGTGGTTCAGAGGGATTTGAACTGGAAGCTGGCTCTCTTTTTTCAGTTTATCTAGGTTCCAACCCTCACCTCTGGTGATCAGCTTTGGGTAGTGACCAAAGAATGAGATCACGAATACAAGCTGCGGAAATGAGCTTCCTCCATAGGTTGTCTGGGTGCAGCCACCCTGAAGCTGAGAGCAGACCTGCTGCTCCTTCATGTCAAAAGAAGACTGCTGAGTTGGTTCGAGAATGTGATACCCCTGGGATACCCCAACTGGCATGAGACCTCTGGGCAGACCCAGAACCCATGGGGACTACATAACCCATCTGGAACCTGCTTGGGATACATGAGGATAAAACGTCCTGCTAAACTTGCTGCCACTGTGACCCAACCCCCGGATAAGAGGTAGGTAATAGACTTATGGACAGACAGACAGGCAGGCAGACAGAGAGACAGACTCACCTGAACAGGTAAGACAGGCCACCTGTCAATGTAGAGCTGAGGAGAGATAGGTCCAAATACACCATGCTGATATATGAAAGAAGAAGAAGAATGTCATTAATTCCCCATTGTACACACAAACACAGACACAGACACAGACTTAATTTAGAAATTTCCAATTCATAACAGAAGTTCTCTAGGCTTAAGTCTTCATCATATTAGACACCATGAAACACAATCAGGCTGTCCAAAAAGTTCAGGGGTTCAGTGTTTTGTTTAAGCAGTGGCACCATGGCAGTGCCCAGGAGGTGAACTGCATTTCATCTACAGCAGAGTCACTTTACGTCTTCTATTGCAGAGTCACTGTATGTCTTCTACTGCAGAGTCACTGTATGTCTTCTACCGCAGAGTCACTGTATGTCTTCTACTGCAGAGTCACTGTACATCTTCTACTGCAGAGTCACTGCACATCTCCTGCAGTCACTGCATATCTTCTACTGCACAGTCACTGTATGTCTTCTACTGCAGAGTCACTGTAGGTCTCTGTACATCTTCTACTGCAGAGTCACTGCACATCTACTGCAGAGTCACTGCATATCTCCTACTGCAGAGTCACTGTAGGTCTCTGTACATCTTCTACTGCAGAGTCACTGCACATCTACTGCAGAGTCACTGCATATCTCCTACTGCAGAGTCACTGTAGGTCTCTGTACATCTTCTACTGCAGAGTCACTGCATATCTCCTACTGCAGAGTCACTGTATGTCTTCTACTGCAGAGTCACAGCACGTCTTCTACAGCAGAGTCAATGTATACATTCTATACTGCAGTCACTGCACATCTACTGCAGAGTCACTGCATATCTCCTACTGCAGAGTCACTGTAGGTCTCTGTACATCTTCTACTGCAGAGTCACTGCACATCTACTGCAGAGTCACTGCATATCTCCTACTGCAGAGTCACTGTAGGTCTCTGTACATCTTCTACTGCAGAGTCACTGCATATCTCCTACTGCAGAGTCACTGTATGTCTTCTACTGCAGAGTCACAGCACGTCTTCTACAGCAGAGTCAATGTATACATTCTATACTGCAGTCACTGTACATTTTCTACTGCAGAGTCAATGTAAGTCTCTGTACATCTTCTACTGCAGAGTCACTGCACATGTACTGAAGAGTCACTGTATGTCTTCTACTGCAGAGTCACTGTAAGTCTCTGTACATCTTCTACTGCAGAGTAACGGCATGTCTTCTATGGCAGAGTCAATGTATATTCCATTCAATTCAATTCAATTTTATTTATATAGCGCCATATCATAACAAAGTTATCTCATGACACTTTTCATGACCCAACCGTTCCACCATGAGCAAGCACTTGGCGATGGTGGCGAGGAAAAACTTCTTTAACAGGCAGAAACCTCGGGCAGACCCAAGCTCATTGGTAGACAGTTATCCACCACAACCGGTTGAGTTAAAGATAGAGAGGGGCAGATAGAGAGAGAGGGGGGGATAGACAGATAAATAGAGAGAGATAGGGATAGATAGAGAGAGACACACACAGATGCACAGCAGCAGCAAATCATTAACTAACTGAACTAACTAAGCGAGTCCCCCGGCAGTCTAGCCCTTGTGCCCTGTTAACAAATACTTACACATTTACCACTAAGGGACAAAAGTGTCCTCGTCAAAAACACCATAAAATCATCATATGTTAATATTTTTTTTCCATTTTTTTTTCATAAATCTTTTGATCAACTTCAGTCCTGATCATAAATACCAAATATTCAATTATTTTCAGAATTTTAACCCTTTAAATGCCAGTGTTAAGGATGGCATCTCAGATCTCTGCTAAAAAAACACACAAAAGTTGAGATATTTTCAATATATCTAATGCAAAGTCAAATTTTCTGAGTGGGATTATTACAGCCTTGGATATGTCAATGATTAGCAATAAGATTGATTTGGATGGATTTTTAGTTTTTTTGTAATGCCAGATTTAAAAGAAAAATCACAGTCTTACCAGTAAGGGACAAAAGTGTCCAAAACGCCATAAAATCATCATATGTTAATATTTTTTTTCCATAAATCTTTTGATCAACTTCAGTCCTTATCGTAAATACCAAATATTTAGTTTGTCAGATTGTAGTGCAGTGAGTGTAGTGAGTCCTATTACCTTATTATCTATAGAAATGAATACAAATATTACAAGAACATGTTTATTCAAGAACAACAATCAAGAAAACAAGAACTCTGTGTGTGTACATGCGTATGTGTGTGTGTGTGTATGTATAAGCGTGTGTGTGTGTGTGTGTGTGTGTGTGTGTGTGTGTGTGTGTGTGTGTGTGCAGTTCTGTTTTAGCAACAGGAACTGCAGTACAAAGACTAGTGGGCTCTGCAGATGTGTTTCCCACATTTGCAGCAGACGTTACTGGCCTTCCTCCTCTTCTGCTGGCTGGAGCACATCACACACAGTCCCCTTTTTGTGGTTCCGGAGTGATCCACGCTGGCACTGCTACTGGCTTCCCCTCCTTGCTGGTTCCCTCGTGCTTGGGCCACCATGGCAGTGGCGCTTGATGTGCGGTGCGGTGTGGTGTAGCTGTCCATTCCAGCCATGCTGTCTCATCACCCTCCTCACTCACCTCAGTGCTGTCTGAGCTGTAGGGTGACTGCATGGAGACTTCCCATTCAGGGTCGCTGCTGTCTTCCGGGGAGGAGGAGTAGGGAGATGAGGCTTCCGGGTGGGCTCCATGATTTCTTCCAGGGCTTGCTCGACAGTGTACCTGCGTTTCATGCTGTGAGATGGGGTATGCACACACAGCTCAGGAGCGGGGTATATTTATAGGTTTTGCAAGTGGGTGCACCTGCATAAACAATGCAACTGTCCCCGGGCTGTGTTTAATTTTTGCTCTCCTGTAATTCCCTGGTCCCATGCATGTTATGATGCAGACACTGATCAAAGAGGTGATCAAACAGTGGTGATCAGCCAATGACATACTGTATCCAAGGCATTTTTATGAAGAGACTTTTGTCCCTTAATGGTAAGAGTGTGAGGGGTTTTTTTCAAATCTTATTGCTAATCATTGACATATCCAAGGCTGTCATTTAAAGGGTTAAAATTCTGAAAATAATTGAATATTTGGTATTTATGATTAGGACTGAAGTTGATCAAAAGATTTATGAAAAAAAAATGGAAAAAAAATATCAACATATGATGATTTTATGGTGTTTTTGACGAGGACACTTTTGTCCCTTAGTGGTAAATGTGTGAGTATTTTTAAAAATCTGGCATTACAAAAAAACTAAAAATCCATCCAAATCAATCTTATTGCTAATCATTGACATATCCAAGGCTGTAATAATCCCACTCAGAAAATTTGACTTTGCATTAGATATATTGAAAATATCTCAACTTTTGTGTGTGTTTTTAGCAGAGATCTGAGATGCCATCCTTAACACTGGCATTTAAAGGGTTAAAATTCTGAAAATAATTGAATATTTGGTATTTATGATCAGGACTGAAGTTGATCAAAAGATTTATGAAAAAAAAATGGAAAAAAAATATTAACATATGATGATTTTATGGTGTTTTTGACGAGGACACTTTTGTCCCTTAGTGGTAAATGTGTGAGTATTTTTAAAAATCTGGCATTACAAAAAAACTAAAAATCCATCCAAATCAATCTTATTGCTAATCATTGACATATCCAAGGCTGTAATAATCCCACTCAGAAAATTTGACTTTGCATTAGATATATTGAAAATATCTCAACTTTTGTGTGTTTTTTTAGCAGAGATCTGAGATGCCATCCTTAACACTGGCATTTAAAGGGTTAAAATTCTGAAAATAATTGAATATTTGGTATTTATGATCAGGACTGAAGTTGATCAAAAGATTTATGAAAAAAAAATGGAAAAAAAATATTAACATATGATGATTTTATGGTGTTTTTGACGAGGACACTTTTGTCCCTTAGTGGTAAGAGTGTGAGTATTTTTAAAAATCTGGCATTACAAAAAAACTAAAAATCCATCCAAATCAATCTTATTGCTAATCATTGACATATCCAAGGCTGTAATAATCCCACTCAGAAAATTTGACTTTGCATTAGATATATTGAAAATATCTCAACTTTTGTGTGTTTTTTTAGCAGAGATCTGAGATGCCATCCTTAACACTGGCATTTAAAGGGTTAAAATTCTGAAAATAATTGAATATTTGGTATTTATGATCAGGACTGAAGTTGATCAAAAGATTTATGAAAAAAAAATGGAAAAAAAATATGAACATATGATGATTTTATGGTGTTTTTGACGAGGACACTTTTGTCCCTTAGTGGTAAGAGTGTGAGTATTTTTGCTGCACAGTGTAGAAAAGTGGAATATAATATTTTTTTTTAAAATTACTAAATATGTCACAAAATACATACCTGGACCAAATATCATGTCTAAAAACATAATAACTGCAAAGTTATCAAAAAAATAAAGAACTGTAAGGACACTTTTGTCCGTATCAGGGACAAGGGCTAGTCCTATAGCAGCATAACTAAGGGATGACCTGAGCCAGCCCTAACTATAAGCTCTATCAAAAAGGAAAGTCTTAAGTCTACTCTTAAAAGTGTTGACCGTGTCTGCCTCCTGACCCAAAATGGTAGTTTGTTCCACAGAAGAGGAGCTTGATAGCTGAAAGCTCTGGCTCCCAATCTACTTTTGGAAACTATAGGAACCACAAGGAACCCAGCATTCTGAGAGCGCAGTGTTCTAGAAGGGTAGTAAGGTACTATGAGCTCTTTTAGATATGATGGTGCCTGACCATGAAGAGCTTTGTATGTAAGGAGGATAATTTTAAATTCTATTCTAGATTTAACAGGTAGCCAATGCAAAGAAGCCAAAATGGGAGAGATGTGATCTCTGATCTTGGTTCCTGTCAGAACACGTGCAGCAGCATTCTGAATTAGCTGCAAAGTCCTCAGAGACTTATTGGAGCAGCCTGATAACAAAGAGTTACAATAGTCCAGCCTAGAAGTAACAAATGCGTGGACTAGTTTTTCTGCATCTGCTTGAGACACGATGCGTCTGATTTTGGCAATGTTACGTAAGTGGAAGAATGCAGTCCTCGAAATTTGTTCTATGTGGACATTAAAGGACAAATCCTGATCAAAAACAACTCCAAGATTCTTTACGGTGGAGCTGGAGGCCACAGTATATATTCTATACTGCAGAGTCACTGTATATCTTCTACTGCAGAGTCAATGTACGCCTTCTACAGAAGAGTCACTGTACGTCTTCAGAAGAGTCAATGTATGGATTGTCGGTTAGCTCAGTTGGTAGAGCATCCGTCCCATGTACAAAGGCTCAGTCCTTGCCGCAGCGGCCCAGGGTTTGAATCCGACCTGCGGCCCTTTGCTGCATGTCATTCCCCATCTCTCTCCCCACATTCCTGTCACTATTCAGCTGTCTCTATCAAAAAATAAAGCTTGAAAAGGCCCAAAAAATATCTTAAAAAAAAAAGAAGAGTCAATGTATGTCTTCTACAGCAGTCTCACTGTACGTCTTCTATTTCAGAGTCACTGTACATCCTCTACAGCAGAGTCAATGTATGTCTTCTTCAGAAGAGTCACTGTATGTCTTCTACAGCAATGTCACTGTACGTCTTCTACTACAGAGTCACTGTACATCTTCTACTGCAGAGTCACCACACGTACCTGTTCTGTCACAGTGAAGATACTCTGACATGATCATCGCTCTAATTTTTGAATAAAATTTGAAGTACCTGTGTGGGTGCAGACTGTATTATGTCCAGGCTGATGATTGGTCGTAAACATGCCCTTCTGCATTGTTGACTGTTCAAAACGAGTGGCCTCACCCCCTGGCATGTAAGACCCGCCTGTTCGCTGTAAGCTCCACCTACTGGATGACAATAATTTTAGTGATTTGTACTTCCTGTTTGATTTAAAATTTAAAGTCTATATTTATATTTTTTCATTCATCCAGCTGAAACATTAATTTCTTATTTTAACTTTTACATATTTTATTTTATCGTTGTCTTCTTCTTCTTCTTCTCCTGACAGATTTAATCAGTGTCACATTAAAATTCAGCACACCACCAGCTGAGCGTTTGTTTATCTGCAGCCTCTGCAGTTATGACTGAAACATTTTAACCCTTTTATTGCTTTCCGACTAAAATAAAAGTCACTCTGATAAACTCAGTGAAACTGAAGTCTGACCAGATTTCAGTAACGCAGAACCTGACTTCATGACTATTCCTGCATGATTTCATCTGTACTTATTGAACAAACAACAGTCCCACCTCCTCTCTCAGATTGGATGAGCACAGATCACACTTCAGTCTTATTGGACTGAAGTAAAGGAGGCGGATTAATTATCACATTAAAGGAAGGAATCTAAACTAGAACCATATGTAAACCAGAAAACCATATAGAACCCTTTATTTATGCAGAACTAAAAGTAGTACCTGTTATAGCAATAGAGCCCTAACTGTCACTGATCTGTCACTGACTAAACCAGACTCACCTGTTGGTGGAGGAGCATGATGAATCAGCTGGAATGGAGACAAAGAGAGGAGGTGCAGCAAGGAGGAAGAGGCTATGGAGGACGGGGATGAAGAGGAGGAGAGGTCTTCTGGTTCGGTGTATTGCATCTTTGTTGCATCTCGTCTAGAAAGACCTGGAGAAAAAGATTTTAATCACTTTAACAGATATTTAACTATGATTACAGAGGATATCAAGGATAATAGAGTGGATTCAGAGGGCAGAGAGAGTCTAACTTTCCAACAGTCTTGTGTTTGGCAGTGGATAGAGAAGCGATTTCTGTTCAGAAACTGTTCAACTCTAACTCGGTAACATGGTGAGAGAAGAACGATGCAGATCTATCTAGACTTTTTATCAACCAGAACCTGGTCCAGGATGATTTCATCTCTACCAGTGAGGCTTAACATCACACTACCCTTCAGACAAACCCAAAATACTCTTTTTGGCTGCTGTAATTGAAGGCAACTGTGCTAAAGTGATTTAATCCCTGTATCAGGACAAGATTCAGGATATCAATTAATATGGCAGTTATTAACAGCATTAGGAACATTGTCGATAAATATGGAAATATATCAGAGTAAACAAATTACTCAAATATATCAGAGTAAACACGACTCAGATATATTAGAGACTAAACACATGACTCAAATATATCAGAGTTAACACACGACTTAAATATATCAGAGTAAACAAATGAGTCAAATATATTAGAGACTAAACACACAACTCAAACTTTGTTCAATTTCTGTTTTAAGTAATAGAAAGAGAAAGATGTGAAGTCTCACAATCGGATCAGAACCGGTTGTTAGAATGGAACCAACACAGGCAGACGTCTGAGTTTGATCGACACAAGGTGAAAAATATGTTCATATTCAAACATTTACATTGACTCTTATCATATATGGTGGTGTTAGCACCACCTACAGGCTGCAGAAGTCATTACAGACACAATGCTTATGAACAACATGATGATTTATTTAAAATGTATGCATGTGAACACAAAATAATTTTTAATTACTGTCCGATCGTTAATTCTTCTTATGTAAAATTTTCAGATTAAAAGCATTTGTTTCTCTTCAGTAAGGCTCCGTCCCTGTCATCCGTGTTAGGTCATCGTGTTTTGACAGGTTGATTCATTAAACACAGAAACATGTTTACAGTCTGAAATCTGAAGCAGCACAATCTCTCAGCATGCTCCACTGGATGATTTTAAATGGACCAATCATATTGAGATTAAATTTGACAGCAGTTTCATGTTTGTGTGTCTCAGCAGAAACAACACATTCACCACCGCTGAGCAACGAACCAATCAGCTCCCACCAATGAGCACTGTTGTCACGGCAACCTGGCAGACAAGAATGCAGCAACTGCAGAACACATTTGGCCTCCAAAGGTTGCTGGTTCGATTCCAGCTGAGCTGCAGTAGAATAAAGGCAGCTGACTGGTCGCCTCTAGGAAGTACTTTATTTTCAGAATAAATTTACATGTAAACAAGAATTTTCTGCGCTGGACCGAACAGAACAGAACCAGCTCAGTAGCTCCACCTCCGTCTACAGCTGATGGGATGAACTGCTGACACTCATCTGTCTCATTAGGTACACTCCAAAACATTCTGGGAACAGAACATGGTCCTGAATGGACCACAACCAGAACATCCAGAACCCAGAATGTCACACCTGTGACCTGTGACCAAACATGTGAACAACAAATCACGCAAAGACAAACGATTCATAATTAAAGAGGAGGAGCTAACAGAGGAACCTCGTTCTGATTGGACAAAAAACAAACCTGTTTGTTTCAATCAAAGGGACGCCTCTGCCTCCACCTATCTGGGTCAGGTGATCTCTCACCTGAGAATTGAGGAGACAGCAGCAGGCGAATCTGGGGGGTGTGTCGTCTGGGCCTCTGAATGATCTGATTGGTCAAGAGGAGGGGTTTGTCTATCCCCTGGAACCCACCCACTTCATCTGGTGTGATCCAGGTGTCAGCTAGCTGCAAACATTTGAGCACAACATCATCATATGTTGTTAGCATGAACCTAATGTGTGTGTGTATGTGTGTGTGTGTATGTATGTGTTTGTACCTTTGGAAGAGGATGAGGAGAATAAAGATGTGAAGAACAGTAGAACGGAGAGAAAAGAGGAACGACTTCAACAGCTGGACGTTCCCACTGAAACAAGAACAAAAAGAACATTTTGTGTTCATGACCACAGAACCATCAGAACCAGGAATGATCCAATAGAACCAGACAGACAGACAGACAGACAGGCACACAGACAGACACACAGACAGACACACAGACAGACAGACATACAGGTGTATTCATGTTTTCTAGTTTTATGTTTTTCATGAAATTATCTCGGGGCCTCGAGTTTTACATGTCTGATCTAGACTCTGGACTACTATGGGCACACCAGCCGGACCGACACATCCCCACCTACCCATCACTTTTAACACTTTCAGAACCAAACTGCTTCAAACCATCAGTGCTAATGCTAAAGCATGCTATCCCATTTAGGACGAGTGACCACGACCAGACCTCCCCCCAGCTCGCCCCAACAGGGAGAGACAACAAGGTGGAACAGCCAAGAATTAAAGTAACAGCACCTACCTGTATCAGGTGTGTATGTGTTACCTCTATCAGGTGTGTATGTGTTACCTCTGTCAGGTGTGTATGTGTTACCTCTGTCAGGTGTGTATGTGTTACCTCTGTCAGGTGTGTATGTGTTACCTCTATCAGGTGTGTATGTGTTACCTCTGTCAGGTGTGTATGTGTTACCTCTATCAGGTGCGTTTGTTTCCTCTATCAGGTGTGTGTGTTACGTCTATCAGGTGTGTATGTGTTACCTGTGTCAGGTGTGTGTGTTCAGGTATCCACACAGCTGGTGGGTAGAAGACTAGAGGGGGTGTGGCCTGGTACGTTGCTGCTGACCAGCTGGTCAACCACAACCAGTGGGGGATGGGGTCGGTGCTGATGGACAACCAGGGTGTTGTGGTGGTCACCATGCCAACAGGCTGACCTTTAAACCTCGAGACTGGCAGCATCATGATGACATCACCACCTGACAGACAGACAGACAGACAGACAGACAGACAGACAGACAGACAGACAGACAGACAGACAGACAGACAGACAGACAGACAGACAGACAATAATCAGGCCACCAATATGATTGATCAGATTCTTACTTTTTTTCCGTTATCTTCAGATCAAATACCCATCATGCATTGCACAGGTTGGCGCAGAACATCAATGTTAAAGATGAAAAGATGAAAACAAATCAGATAAAATTAAAATTTAATTAAAATTTTTACAAAGGGAGCTGAAGTGAAATCATCAGACAGTATATACTGTAATAACTCAGATTAGATTAGATTATTTAACTACATTTGTATTATTATCAGTAATTTTTCAATTCAATTTTATTTATATAGCACCATATCATAACTTCAGTTATCTCATGACACTTTCCATGCAGAGTAGGTCTAGACCGTACTCTTTATAATATTATCTACAACAATTCCACCATGAGCAAGCACTTGGTGACAGCGGCTAACAATACTATATCAGCACAGTATCAATACTACATCAGTGCTTCACCAATATTTGTTCTTTGTTCTTCATCATCAATACTGAATTAAAAGTATAAAACCTAAAATATAAAACATGATCTAAAATCAGTGCATTATAATACCTAGTTAATGTCAGTACATCATCACATGACAACGCCACATCTGTCACTGGAGAATCACTAACCTGTTAATTACAGGTTATATTGTTGATTCTTATTAATGTGTCTGATTTAAACCTTTTAATGTTCACATGAAACAAAACTGAGCAGAACCAGAAACAAAGCGAAATGTTTATAAAAATGTTATTTTTAAAATGGACTCAGCTGATCTGGTTGGATTTGTTTGAAACTGAACCTGTTCTTAAGAACTTTAAATAACGATAGCATAATTAATTATTGTAATAATAATAATAATAATAATAACAGACGTGAGTAACCTGTCAGACCCAAACCACCACATTATCATTATGACGTCAAACATTTAAACTGTCAGGTTTCCTGTGGTCCAGCGGTTCAGTGTCTGGTTTGATTCCAGCTGCAGACTCCACTCTCCGGGTTCGTGGTGAAAATACAAATACTGATGTTTGATCCATTGATGAATAATTAATCAATAAACAGAACATAAAAACATGGGGAATGATAGAAATTAATTCAGAACATGTTAAAATACTCAGATTACTTTTGTAGTCCAGCTGTGAGTCCCAGTCCTGCTGCGGATTCAGTGTCTGCAGCTCAGCGGAATATCGCGGGTCATAACGGGTTAATTAACGGGTTAAATGTCGGTATGTGTCACCTACCGACCTGCGGAGCTTCTCCAGCTTCTGTCCGGTAAACGGCTCCTCAGACCGTTGTGGCTGTCCACCCCCTCTGGTCCGGTCACGTCCTGAACGTCGGCTTGTTCTTCCAGCTGCAACTCGGAGGTCTTCACTGAGGTCCGCAGATCATCCTCACACCCCAAGTGAAACTATAAACACAGCGGGAGCACGACGAGCAACAGTGACGTGAAAATACCAACAGACAGACGCGCGTGTCACCGAGGCGGCGGTCCGCGTGCAGCAAAGCCGCGTTCCGGTCACGGAATCTGTCTGCTTGCCTGTCTGTCTGTGTGCCTGACTACTTGTCTGTGTGCCTGTCTACCTGTCTGTCTGTCTGTCTCCGGTACAAACCGATTAAAGCTCCGGTAAATGGTGCCGCTTTCAGATCAAAGATTCTGCCTCCAAAGAAGCTGCCTCCCCGTTTAGTGCGCGCGCGCGTTTATGTTAGATGTGTCTGCTGAAATAATCAGTAATCAAAAAATCAATAAAAAATGAATGGGTTGTTTGTAGCTTCAATGTAAATTAATAATAAAATGAAAAAATTAGGTAATAAATGACACGTCAGACCAACTTAAAGTACCATTCCTTTGATTTGTTAATGTCAGACACCTGATATGTACACTGTTGCCCATAAAGTTGGAATAAAATATTTTTAATTCTTCTCATAAAATGATTGTGATTTATTATTTAAACTTTATTGATCAATCTCTTCCAAACATATCACAGTGAAAATTAAACCAACATTCACCTGATGTGTATAAATAGGAATAAAAAGACGAACGTGTCTGAAAACAAAATTATTCCAACTTTGTGGGCAACAGTGTAGATAAATAAGTTCAGGGTGGGTTCGGAGGGTTCAGGGCACAGTTCAGATGAGGGTTGGAGTCTTGTAGAATCAAAACGTATTATGTAATTCCCGTTTATAAATTCAGCTGAGCAGCATAAACAGCCCATTGTAAAATAGTCACTTGTGATGGCGTCACATCAGAATTACTGCGCCAAACAAACTGATGCAAAATGTCATTGTGGCAGGACTGTTGCCACCATGGGTTCCCTCAGTACAAATCACCAGGCAGCCGTTTGCAAATCACTTATTTATTTTTCTGATTTGCATGACACACAATATTCGTGAGACGCTCGCAGGACACAGGCGTGCTGTCGGTCTCTCCGTCTGCCATGCTTTGCTGCTGTCTCTGCATGTCTCCTCCCAGGTCCGGCACGCTACTGTGTTAAAAGGGGAGAGTGATTAGACAACTAGATGCAGGTGTGCCAATCACCTCCACTGGCACTGCTCTCCTGAGCCGTCTCCACACCTCTCACCTGCAGCCGATGCACCACACCCCCCCCTCCACAGTCAGATTATTGTTGATGTTGTTTTGATTTACTGGGTGGCTCAGTGTAGATGAGTGACTAAAAAAGCGAAGGACAGAATGGACGAGGTCGACAGAGAATAAAGAAAAAAGACAAAGAACAAAAGGAGAAAACACACATAAAAAAACATATACAGACTGTGGCATTCGCTGTTGCCACCACGGGTTCTTTTGGCACAGATGACGTACAGACAGATGACTTTGGTTTAACCGCTATTATTCTCACCGTTACAGACACAGAGTAGAACAACGTTCATTGGCTTTCCTGGCGTATGAGACCTCCGGTCCTCTCTTATGCCGTCTCCTGTCACTCTCTGCTCTGACTCCTCTCAGGTCCAGCATGCTACTGTGTTAAAAAGGGATACAGACATATACAGATGTAAACAGAAGAAATGTTAAAATTCAGAAATAAAATTGAGCACACGGTCACTACATCAGATATTCCCACTGTGTGTGTTGTGATTACAGCCAAACATCCATGATTGAGTCAATGCTAAATATCTATTCTATGTGTAGTCTGAGTAATCAATAAACACACACACTATGAGACATGTTACCTCCTTTGTCTCTTGCATGTGTTTGTGTTTGTTTACATGTGATAGGGTTTCAGATCAGTGAAGCTGTAACACTGACTTTATTAATTCAAATGAGCAGCAGACATCAGAGAATATTTACCACATATTTTATATAAGAAATATTAATCCTTTTGAGGTTTTACATTCATAAAGAAATCCACCACAGCTGAGAAAATTGATGTCAACATGAAATGAATAGAAACAAAGTCCAGTTCAGAGAACAAATATTTAAGGTCTACCACTGCAACCTTTCAAAATAAGAGCACTGACTGCAGCTTGAGGTAAAATAACTCACCTGTGATCCAGACCTCTGATCCAGATATGTGAAGACAGCAAACTTCCCCTGACTTTGACTCGATGTGGATGGTTGGGTGAATCGTCATGGTCCTGCAGGCTGAGGGTCTCCTGTACACTGCTGCCATCAAAGAAACCTGAATGATGCTCGAGCATGTTGACTTCCTCCATCAGTCTGTTTTCACTGGTGGAGATCCACACCTTCCATCCTGGGCAGTAATGAGGAGCTGGTTTGTGGTGTTGACAGTCCTGTCTGTGGAGATGGAGCAGGTTGGCATGTGTCCTGAAGACCTGGACCGATGGGATGCTCACCTCCATCTTGAGGTCAGGAAACAAGGCAGCAAATGAGGTGATATAGTTTTTCTAAAGACTTTAGTGTAGTATACTGTTTGCTGTCTTCTTGAATTAGGGGATTGGAGGTGAAGTGATATCAGAATACAATCGCACCAACACTACTATTACTCTTTCATAGAGGAAACCAGGGATCAAGTCCAGGTAGATGTGGTACCAGCAGTGCTGAGGAAGTAGGAGAGGCTGGAGTTTGACCGTGAGTTTTATGTTCATGAATCATGGAGACCACCAGAAGTTAGTCAGACATGTGATGGACGAACATGTCACGAGGCCAGCACCATGACAGTTTTTGTGTTGTGTTTGTCTGTACTGTTTGTTTCTGTTCTGTCACTGTCTCTCTATCTGTTTGTATGTCTATGTTACCTTCCTCTCCCCCTTGCACTCTGTACACACGGTTTTGTCACAAGAGGAGTTCTAGCCAAGCTCAGCCTTTGAACCAGTACTACGCTGTTGCTAGTTGGTTCGTAATTTAAACCTGTTTTCTTTTGTTCAGTTCCTGTCCTGCTTGCCTGCCTGCCTGCCTGCCTGCCAGCCCAGCCATCTCCTCAAGCCATTCTGCAGCTATTCCCCCCCTGCACCCACTCTCCAGCCCATCACTCCCTTGGACCAGCACCCCTCCATTATCACAAATAAACTTTTTCCTTTGACAGTTGTTGTCTCAATTTGGGTTCCTTGCTGAGTCATGACAGAACATGATGACCAGAGGATTCTGGGAAACTGGAACAAACAGCCAGAAGGTCTGCCATCAGGTAAAGCCTGTCTGTCTGTGTCTCTCTCTGTCTTTCTGTGGTTAAATCATTTATCATTATCTTTCTGCATGCTGACACACACACACACACACACACAGTGGTACTGAGGGGTGAAATTGAGTCTCCTAAAACAAATTATCATCTCCTGCTTTACCGTTACCATGGAAACACAACAGTTTCTAATACGCTGTAGTGTCACCAATGGTTACCATGGTGATGATCATTCTGATATATGAACAAGTCTCCTGGGACCACAGCCAGTACTTGGCTAGAGTGATTTGGGACTCGAACCATGACTGAGGTAGAGTGACGTGACAAGAGACAGGAGAAACTAATAAGGGGTATATCCTGCATTACGTCCACTACATATATTATTACTGTCATTAATGTTACCAGATCTCCATTACAGTTTATAGTAACTTAGATGCACAGCAGCAGCAAATCATTAACTGTGTCTCTCTATCTCTACCACAGGTTCCACTGCTACTGTAATCATTTTATCATTCATTGTAATCCATTGTCATTTTTCATTGTAATTACACAAAATGTTTCTGTTGACTTGTTGACTGTACACGTGACATCTATTGCACGTCTGTCCGTCCTGGGAGAGGGATCCCTCCTCTGTGGCTCTTCCTGAGGTTTCTTCCACTTTTTTCCCTGTTAAAAGGGTTTTTTGTGGGCAAGTTTTTCCTCACTCGAACCGAGGGTCTAAGGACAGAGGGTGTCACTCCCTGTACAGATTGTGAAGCCCTCCGAGGCAAAATGTATTTTGCGACTTTGGGCTATACAAAATAAACTAGGGCTAGGGCTAGGGCTTAGGGTTAGAAATGAGCTCTCTCCCCCGATCCCCTCCCTTATATACTCACAATGCTCCGCCCCCTGTTCCTTAGGGAAAGATAATTTATCTCGATGACCCTCCCCGGGTGGTCCGCCGACTCAGCCGGTTTGGTGTGGAGAGCCAAAGGCAAGGCACGGGCCGGCGCATGTCACCTTCAGAGTCCAACACACTATATGCACCGTCAACCGGTGGGCGAGAAAAAGTAAGAAACCCAAATGGATCTCAGCAGAATCAAAAGGCCTTATACCAACAAAACATGGTAGGTATGGGTAAACTATAACAACCATGGACTGACCTAAGTCCCAGAAAGGTATGCTCCAAGCTAAAAGGTCTCAATTTAAAGCACCTCATCAGTAGTGGACCCCAGGATCATCAGGTGTTTCGGCCATTATCACTAGACACCTTCACCCGAGGAGGGCCCCGCCGGGGTTGATCAAGCCCCGGAGTGTGATTCTGAGACCTAATCAGGAGCGAAAGACTGGAAAACCGTATACTAGAAAGGTAAGTAGATCGTCACGGCCAAAAAACCAAAGTCCAGGTAAGATCCTGCATACCAAAAAGATGCATGAAGCGCGGAAACCGGATGAACCTGGTCCCGTAGCGAAGCCCCATGGATGGGGAGCTAAATCGTGTTACATCCTCCTAGCTGGGGCCTATAGTCCCGGTGCATCCACGGCCTAATCCCTAACCGGACTAGGGGATGGAAGATTTAGGAATAAGCTGCCAATTCAACGTGTGTGGTGCCGTATGGACTGTAGCATGAGCGAGGCTAATCCTCAAAGAAGACCGAGTCACGATTAAGGTCCTGACACTCTGGACCACCACACCCTGCGTGCTGTTCCTAGAGTCGGAACCCAGGGGGGCCGCATACGTACCCCCTGACCAACTGAACCACTTGTTAACACCGCTGAGGTTACCATGGTCCAGCCAATCAGGGCTGAAGGGTAGAGGATCTAATCCAGAACTGTGGAAGCAAGAACGATAACCATAACCCACCCCCTCAGCCAAAGGCACTCCCCACCAGATGAGTCCGGACCAGCCCCGACAAGCGTTGCCTTCCAAACAAATCCAGGGGAAGGAGGAACCAGAGCCAGCCACGACAGAGCGCTGCCTCCCCAGTCCCTCCAAGCACCAAGGCTGGCTAATCTCGCTAAAGGGAGTCCCTCCCGGGGGAGACCAGGACCAGCCACCACAACGTGTTGCCTTCCCAGTCACCCCAGGAGAAGGAAGGCACCAGGCCAGCCGCGCTCGCACTGCCTCCTGGGCCCCCCCAAAAAAAACCCCCATACTACCTCCATAACCACCCACCAGCCAAAGGCACTCCCCACCAGATGAGTCCGGACCAGCCCCGACAAGCGTTGCCTTCCAAACAAATCCAGGGGAAGGAGGAACCAGAGCCAGCCACGACAGAGCGCTGCCTCCCCAGTCCCTCCAAGCACCAAGGCTGGCTAATCTCGCTAAAGGGAGTCCCTCCTGGGGAAGACCAGGACCAGCCCCAACAACGTGTTGCCTTCCCAGTCACCCCAGGAGAAGGAAAGCACCAGGCCAGCAGCGCTCGCACTGCCTCCTGGGCCCCCCAAAAACCCCCATACTAACCCAAAAACAATTTCCTGTGTTCCATACACCGCACAACCCCAGGAAATGCTACTGGTCTAAAACCCAAGCAACCAACAACAAACCCCAAAAATCACTGTGCAATGATGGTTTTACCCACCGAATGACCTTGAGCGTCGGTTGCAAGAACGCACCAACCCAGATAGCTCCCCGAAAATCCTTCCCAGAGACGGTAGCCACCTTCGCGGTGCACCAGAAAGAAACCGCCCACCGAGGTAAAAAATCCTTCCAAATGATCATCACCAAAAAAAACTTCCATTTGGTGTGTCTTCAGTCGTGGTTCCCTAGAAACCTCCAACCCAAGACAAACGTCTATTTAAACCGCAAAAAATTCCCTGGTCAGAATGATATCCAAACCAACTGGGTACAATGATGATCATTCCACATAAACAACCTCCATAGAAGGATGTCCATTTTTCCTTTTCTTTACAGGTAAGAACCCCGGCATCAGTGCGAAATGATAGCAATAACCACCAAATGACTCCGAACGTCCGTGTTCCAGGAACGACTGACCCACTTGGCTCCCCGGAAGTACTTCCAGGAGACAGCAGCCACCCTCGCGGTGCATCGGAAAGGAACCGCCCCCCAAGGTAAGAAAACCTTCAAAATGATAATAACTCACCAAAAGAGGTCTTTTGAAAGTCTTGGAGTGCTAACGATCTCTGAGCACAGGACAGACAAAATCCGGTTTGACCTCAAAAAACCTTCCCCGGTTGGAATAACATCCTACTCAACTGAGCGTGATGATGATCTTTCCACATACAAAAAACTTCCCTAGAAGGATGTCCGTTCTCCACTTTTACTTTACAGGTAAGAACACCGGCATC
>JADEYK010001969.1:2500-36617 GCA_015710095.1 Argyrosomus japonicus | reverse complement strand
CACTGACAGCTCTGTCCTTCAGCTTTATCTCATCCATCTGCACACAGACAGGTTAGAGACAGGCAGGTGGACAGACTGGTTAGAGACAGACAGGTTAAAGACAGACAGGTAGACAGACAGGTTAGAGACAGACAGGTAGACAGACGGGTTAGAGACAGACAGGTGGACAGATGGGTTAGGGACATACAGGTAGACAGACAGATTAGTGGGGACAGGTTAGTCAGACAGACAGGTAAGGGGCGGGTTAGAAGTAAAAGTGAACATGAACCTGCAGATTAGGTGAGTCATTTGATGACCTCACACATACCTGAGTGACATCACCATTGGATCAGTACAACCTTCTCTGGACCTGTAACACCTAAATCACAGATCTGACACCTGAACCATACATTGGACCAGAACCAG
The DNA here is from genome assembly GCA_015710095.1 of Argyrosomus japonicus. Classification (NCBI taxonomy): domain Eukaryota; kingdom Metazoa; phylum Chordata; class Actinopteri; family Sciaenidae; genus Argyrosomus; species Argyrosomus japonicus. Next base: position 36,212 of record JADEYK010001969.1, on the reverse strand, counting down.
AACCCTCAGAGCCATTCTGATCTGAATGTAACATGAACACTTCCAGACCCAACATAAACAGACCCGATCCAAAATATGATTGACCTGAACAGACCTGGACAGATCTAGACAGACCCGAACAGACCTGGACAGACCTGGACAGACCCGAACAGACCTGGACAGACCTGGACAGACCCGAACAGACCCGAACAGACCTGGACAGACCCGGACACACCCGAACAGACCTGGACAGACCCGAACAGACCTGAACAGACCCGAACAGACCCGAACAAACCTGAACAGAACCGAACAGACCCGAACAAACCTGAACAGACCCGAATGGTTCTGTGTCAGTAGATACAGTCTCATTTGGTATAATTAACATGAATATATTAATTATAATACTAAATCTTATATTAATATGAATTATTCTCCACATTTGTGCTCAGACATATGAAAGGATGGAAGCCGGACGCTCACCAATGCTCCATATTCTGCAGTCCTTTACCCAGATTTGTCTAGAACAGAACCAGTGTAGGAGGTCAAAATATCCATCCATGTTCTGCTGCTCACCTTTGAAGGTTGAAATTAACCTGATGGAATCATGTAGGTAAGAAACCTTGAGATCTCAAACAGGACCTCAAAACAAGAACCGGGTCGTTTGTGTGACTCGTACCAGTCTGCGGATCTCCCTCTCACAGTCTCTCTTGGTTCTGTTGAGCTCCTCCTGGTGTTGGTGATGAGCTGATCGTAGTTCTGCTGCTCGGGCCTGGCAGGCCTGCTGAGCTGATGTCAGAGCCTCCTCAGCGTTCCGCTTTGCTCCTCGCAGCTCCTGAACTTCCTGCTGGAGGCGACAACGCTCCGCCTCCCATCCCCTCCTGGCCTCCTCCACCTCTGCCAGCAGGGCGCTCCTCACCTGAAGAGTGAAAGGACAGGGGGTCTAAAACTTTTCTTCACACCTGAGGAAGTAAATTATCTGACACACCTGAAGAGAGACGACACTAGAACATATTACCTCCATGACAGATTCTTTAAATACTTTTAAATCCACTTACAAAGACCTGTCGATCCTTAACCTGATATTGTTGGATCATGGCTTTTAGTCTTTATTAAGTGCTTTCACGTGAGGTTCTTGACATTCTTTGTGCTCTTTGTACATGAGGAGAACTTGGTGTGCTGATCCAAGGCTACATCAACTGGTTCAAGGATAACCACTCTGGTGGGGAAGGAGCTGTTGCAGCAGCGACTAGATATAGTTACAACATCCTTTGTTTACGTCTATGTTCCAACCCTCACCTATGGTCATCAGCTTTGGGTAGTGACTGAAAGAATGAGGTTGCGGATACAAGCGGAAAAAATTAGCTTCCTCCGCTGGGTGGCCAGGCTCAGCCTTAGAGATAGGGTGAGAAGCTTGGAAAGCTCGGAGTAGAGACGCTGCTCCTTCGCGTCAAAAGGAGCCAGCTGAGGTGGTTCAGGCATCTCATTAGGATGTCCCCTGGGCGCCTCCCTTTGGAGGAGACCCTGGGGCAGACCCAGAACTCGCTGCACTATATAGTCCATCTAGCCTAAGAACGCCTCGGGATCCTCCAGGAGGAGCTGGAATGTGTTGCTGGGAAGAAGGACGCCTGGAGTGCCCTGCTAAACCTGCTGCCACCACGACCTGACCCGGATAAGAGGGACATAATGGATGGATGGACGGATCCTTTGTTTAATTATCCTGTATTGAGACATGGCATTGAATTCGATACTGATGGAATCACCTGTTTAAATTTGGCTACAGCATGATCAGATAAACATTTGCTATAGGAGTTTCTGCCACAAGGCTTATAGTCCAGTAATATGAATTCGAAGGTTATTAAATAATGGTCAGATAGAAGAGGATTCTGTGCACTATTAGAGACTTTAAAGACTATTAGATGTTCAATGCCATATGAGAGAACAAGATCAAGAGTGTGGTTCAGACAATAAGTCAGTTTATTTACACTCTGACAGAAGCCAATTGAATCTAACAAAGAGATAAACGCAGTACTCAGAAGTATGTAACGCTTTACGGCACTAAGTCACACACCACCAACTATTTCACTGATTTTGGTGAAACTGGATCATATTTTATGGAGAAAATGTTTTCTGGTTTTCCCTCTGATGTCCTCCGCTGCTCCACCTCAACTCTCTGTGATTTACAGAGTTTCCTGATGGACAGTGAAGTAAACTGCTGACAACTGTGGCTGCTTCTAATGTTAGCTCAGTTTGTTAGCCGGGCTGCCCGGATGGTGTTGGTACCAAGTTTTGGACCACCAGGAGGAAGAGGAGATTTTCACTTCACCCCCACAATCTGGACCTGGATCAGGTTGGACCTAGAGTGATGGACTTAAGGCCGGATGAGGTGTTTATGAGGCAGGCAGACAAACAGATGTGGATCACCTTGTCTGTGGATCCGTCCCTCAGCGTCAGCACCAGTCCGTTCAGACGCTGAATTTCTCCATCTTTGATCTTGATGACTCTCATTAGCTCCATCTCGTGTTGTCGTAGTAACGTCTCCCTGGTAACAGCCAGTTCCTTCTGCTTCTCCTCGTGGAGTTTGGTCTTCAGCTCCGTCAAAGCGACTGTTGAACGGTGATGCTCCACTTTTAGTTCCTGACTCTTCTCTCTCTCCAGACGGCTGACCTGAGGACAGAAAGTCGTATGAGCTGCTGAGGTTGAGGTGAATACCTTAATATACAAATGTAAGATGGACATATGATTTATGTTTTTTTCGAGGTTGGATGTTGGAACTAATGCAATACAAGGTTATAATTCAGAGAAGAAGAAGAAGAAGCGTTCACATTGGCTGCATTCGAATTGAGACAACACTATCTGCTGAAATTAGATCACTACACCAGGAAGTACACAGAGTACTACATAGAAGAGTACTGACAGAAGGATGTGAACTGAGACACTGCATGACAGTAGTTTTTACATCAGTACTGAGAGTACTAAAAACTAGTGGTAGAAGTGTAGTACTCTGGGTTTTGTAGTTTTTACCTTGTTCTTTTCCTGTTGTAGTTCTATCTGGATGTCCGTCAGTTTTGCTCTCAGCTCTTCATTGGCTGCTTGAAGAGTTGCCATGGCGTCAGGTCGCTCCCCCTTCCCCCGCCCCCCTGCTCCTCGCTTTGACATCACCACCACCTGCAGGCTCCGACCCCAAATGAGCTGTCTGTCAACCTACAGTTTGACTACATCTGGACCTGTCAACACACACACATATAAACACTACTAACATGTAAAGTGTCACACGTGTGTAACATGTAAACAGTCAGTCAGACTTATTGCCAAGAAGCATTGTTACAGCAAAGAAATAATCTACCAAACACAAATGTTCTTACTTTTTGTGCTTAGTTTAGATTAAGTGGCTCTTAGAATGACCCCCAGGTGGCCATAACAACCCACAGGATGGAGGGGTGTGTCCATGAGTCACATGACACAGAAATAAATACCAGGGACTCCCCACTGCAGTGTCTATAGTACTATACTGTGTTTTTAAGAAGCTGTCCTGCTGTGTGAAACAGAAACAAACTATGATGATGTGAAAACACTGAAACTCCAGATTTAATTAAAAATACCACAAAGAAACTGATCAAATGTGAAACAAACATTTTGAATTTAAAAGAGTTGAAATCCACAGATTCTTTGTCATTTTACGTTGACAAACATTATTCTTAAATTGTTGCTCTATTTTCCAGAGCAGTCTTTCACAGAGTGGTGAATCCCTCCACAGCTTTACTTCACAAACACTCAGCCTCTTTTTACGCCCAATCATGTGACTCACCTGTTGACAGTTAACCTCATTCACTGTGAGATGTTCCACCAGCTGTTTGCTTTCAGCTGCTCACAACTTTTACAGTCTTTGTTCACACTAAACAACTTTTTTCATCAAATTAAAAATGTTCAATCAAATTTCTCTGTTTTACATTTGATTTCTTCAGCTTCTGGTGTTTCGGTGATTTCACATGATCACAGTTTGATGTTAGATGGCGGGTTGACTGTAAAAACACAGTCCACACAACATAATATCAGACACCAGAACAACAGCAGCAAACATAATCGTGGTACTTGCACTCTGCAGCAGTGGATGAACACATTACCTGAAACTGATCACATGATCACGCGTTTGATGCAGGACAGGTGAATCGATGCTGCACCGACACACTGCAGCAGCAATACATGACTGTTTCCATGGCAACACTATCAACAGGCAGCACACACACACACACACACACACACACACACACACACAGTTCAGGCCTAACTGAAGACACACAAGACAAAGACAAAGATCACTCACCGACCAATTAGAAGCCTCACACTGCATTGCTGTGTGCTGTGTGTGTGTGTGTGTGTGTGTGTGTGTGTGTGGGGGGAGTGTTGTGTGTGTGTGTGTGTGTGTATGGCAGTAGATTAGCTTTCTATACTGAGCATGCTAACCAGCTAGCTTCCCTGCAGCTCCTGTGTGTGTGTGTGTGAGTGTGCGTGTGTGTGTGTGTAGCCAGCATCAGCCTCCCTCCACTTGTCTCTCTAGCTGTCTGTCTGTGTCTGTCTGTCTGTCTGCCTGTCTGTGTGTGTGTGTGTGTGTGTGTGTGTGTGTGTGTGTGTGTTTGTGTGTGTGTGTCTGTCTATCTGTTAGCACTTAGCTCCTGTCAGTGTGTGTTTGTGTGTCGGTGCTATTAGCATCTCTGCAGCCTCTGCTGGCGTCATCCTCCTTCTCCTCCCAGCATCCTTTAGTGTGACACACAGCAGAACATCAGAACTCTGCCGCCCTCTGCTGGAAGCTGATCATCAAATCAAATCAAATCAAATCAAATTTTATTTGTATAGCCCAAAGTCGCAAAATACATTTTGCCTCGGAGGGCTTCACAATCTGTACAGGGAGTGACACCCTCTGTCCTTAGACCCTCGGTTCGAGTGAGGAAAAACTTGCCCACAAAAAACCCTTTTAACAGGGAAAAAAGTGGAAGAAACCTCAGGAAGAGCCACAGAGGAGGGATCCCTCTCCCAGGACGGACAGACGTGCAATAGATGTCACGTGTACAGTCAACAAGTCAACAGAAACATTTTGTGTAATTACAATGAAAAATGACAATGGATTACAATGAATGATAAAATGATTACAGTAGCAGTGGAACCTGTGGTAGAGATAGAGAGACACAGATGCACAGCAGCAGCAAATCATTAACTAAGTTACTATAAACTGTAATGGAGATCTGGTAACATTAATGACAGTAATAATATATGTAGTGGACGTCATGCAGGACCACAGCAGCAGTCACGATCCACGAGAACCTGCTGGACGAAAGAGCACAGAAACTCCGGGAAGAAGTTTAGTTAGTAAGATGCATTAATGTACATGTATGACAGACATGTATGTTTACAGATGGTGGTGGTGATGGTGAGAGAGAGAGGGAGAGAGAGAGAGAGAGAGAGAGAGAGAGAGAGAGGGTTTTCAGTAAAGGGAGATGTGACTGCATCTTCAACCAATACCATGCCTGGCTAGGCATAACCCTGAAAGGAGGAGTCCCCTGGCAGTATAGTCCTATAGCAGCATAACTAAGGGATGACCTGAGCCAGCCCTAACTATAAGCTCTATCAAAAAGGAAAGTCTTAAGTTTACTCTTAAAAGTGTTGACCGTGTCTGCCTCCCGAACCCAAAATGGTAGTTTGTTCCACAGAAGAGGAGCTTGATAACTGAAAGCTCTGGCTCCCAATCTACTTTTGGAAACTATAGGAACTACAAGGAACCCAGCATTCTGAGAGCGCAGTGTTCTAGAGGGGTAGTAAGGTACTATGAGCTCTTTTAGATATGATGGTGCCTGACCATGAAGAGCTTTGTATGTAAGGAGAAGAATTTTAAATTCTATTCTAGATTTAACAGGTAGCCAATGCAAGGAAGCCAAAATGGGAGAGATGTGATCTCTGATCTTGGTTCCTGTCAGAACACGTGCAGCAGCATTCTGAATTAGCTGCAAAGTCCTAAGAGACTTATTGGAGCAGCCTGATAACAATGAGTTACAATAGTCCAGCCTAGAAGTAACAAATGCGTGGACTAGTTTTTCTGCATCTGCTTGAGATACAATGCGTCTGATTTTGGCAATGTTACGTAAATGGAAGAATCATCATCACAATATCATCACAGCATCATCACAGTATCATCACAGCATCATCACAACATCATCACAGCATCATCACAACATCATCACAACATCATCACAGTATCATCACAACATCATCACAGCATCATCACATCATCACAGTATCATCACAACATTATCACATCATCATCACAGTATCATCACAGCATCATCACAACATCACAGCATCATCACAACATCATCACAACATCATCACAGTATCATCACAACATCATCACAGCATCATCACAACATCATCACAGCATCATCACAACATCATCACAGCATCATCACAACATCATCACAGCATCATCACATCATCACAGTATCATCACATCATCACAACATCATCACAGTATCATCACAACATCATCACAGCATCATCACAGCATCATCACATCATCATCACAGTATCATCACAGCATCATCACAACATCATCACAGCATCATCACAGCATCATCACAACATCCCACCTACCTGAGCATTGTTGAGACCATGTCCACCCCTTGATGAATCGGTGGTCCCTGATGGCAGTGCCCTCTTTCAGCAGGATATTACGCCCTGCCACAAAGCTAACATGGTTTAGAAATGTTTGAGGAACACAACAACCAGTTCAAGGTGTTGACTTGGCTTTCCCAAGCAAACTCACAGGACTTAGGATCTGCTGCTATCGGTGTATAAACATATATATGAGTATATGCATGAGCAGCCTGTTGAGACTCCCAACATGTCAAACTGTAGTATCTTGACATTGTTGATATTTGATATTTGGTATTTCCCTAGAGGGAGCTCTAGGGGATCAAGGCATGTGTTACCTGGCAGGAAGTTACCTGTCAGGAAAAGTATATGTGAGGCCCCCTGGTGGCGTTTGATGTACTATGTCTGTGCTGACTGAAATGTTTGGAAAGTAAAGCCAAAGAGCAAAGAACTCTATAACAGCGGTCCTGTGTCATAATTTAACAAAGTGAGATCCACGATGTAATACAAACACTACAGGTTGGTTCATCCAAAAATATGACTCTGCGGGTTCCCCTCTGGAGCCGTACGACACGTCCATGTTCCTGTGAGACACCAAAATGTAAAGATTGAGGCTACATACATCAACTATGAAACATATTTAAGTCATGTCAGGAATGTTAACGATCTTTTCTAAACCTGACTCAGTAGTTTTGTGCCTCAAGCCATTTCACAGCATTAGCAATGCTAACTTTATTTTGTCTCATATAATTATTGTCATTAATGTGACCTCCATGGGTATGTTTGAAGAGCAGTTTAATTTAAAGCACATCATCATATCATCATCATCATAAACAACAGCCAGTGAAATGTCAGAACACAGATCATTTCAAGTCAAATACATTGTGTCCAATGAGGCGTCAGGGCACTAAAAACATCCAATCAGAACACTGGGACAGGAAAATCTGTCCAATCACAGCCCAGAAGGGGGTGGGATTACATCAGAATATTTTGCTTAGGAAGGTTCCTCACTGAGTGAAATGACCCCGAAGTATTTAGGTAGCTGCCATGATAAGAGCTGTTCAAATTCTCTAAATGTTAAGGAAAGGAGCTTCAATGCTTCCTTTATTATCTCCTTTAGCACGTGTCAACAGCGTGTGAATATGAACATACGTGATGACGTGATATAAAAACTTTGATCATGAAGTGTGTTCTGTTGTTGACTGTGGAGCTGCGTTCACATACAGAGGTGTTTGACAAACGTGTAAATGTTGTCAAACGTTGTTAATAAGTTGTCCTGACCATTGAATTGAATGTAAAACATGAATGTGACATTCAGTGTGATGGTCAAAGCTTCTGTAACTGTGACGGACGTCCAGCGTCCTGCAGATCATCATGAAGTTACTGTTGATTATTAATCAGAACTTGTTAACATGTTTGTATGTGAGTGGACAGGAGGTGAGCGACCATTCTCACTGTGACAACACTTTGTTAACATTCATCTTTATATATCCTGCATCAAACAACACAGTCAGAGCGCACCAACATCTAACATGGAGCTGTTTGTAGTCTATCAAACAACTTTATAGTTTTAACACAGATCATGTCAATAACATCCTCCGTCACATCATGACATAGTCTGACTCTCTGAACACCACCCTACACTTCTCCTAACTCCTTATCACCTTTCCTTATGACCTCTCCTTCACATCATTCCTCATGACTCTTAACATCCAGGGCAAGGACGAGTGTTTTAGGATGAGTGTTTAGGACAAGTGTTTAGTTTAACAAGTGTTTAGGATGAGTGTTTGGGAGAAGTCTTTAGGAAAGGACTTTGGAGATAATTCTTTGGACTATTTGACTGTACCCCTGGTTTATTCTGATGGGGGTGGTGGGTCATCCTGGTCCTGGCTGGGCCAATCAGATCATCTTCTGATGACTCTTCATGTGCTTCCTGTTCCTCATGAAACAAATGATGAACTGCATTCTTCGATAAAGCCTGTGGACAACTGAATAAGAGGAGTCGAATACAACTCCCACAGTGCATTTCACTCAAAAACAGCCACAGAACTTCACAGCCTGTCTGTGATGGACTGTTGTTTTAGTATTAACAGTAGTTGTAGTATTTGTACCTTGTACAGGTCTTGGTTGGTGTGTTGTAGAAACCCTGACCCTCTCATAGACAGACTACATACATATGTATGTTCTGAAATGGTTTACGTTGTCATCACAGGTAGAAGACGCTGCTCTATATCTTTTAATTCTTTTAGATATTAATGCTTAGATGGATCAGAACTTCCTTCAGTTCAGACAGGATAAAACTGAAGTACTAAAGTAGTGATTTTGATGATTTAACATGTGACACCCAAAAAATCTGTCAAAATCTGCAGTGAGTCTGTTTCTCTCCCAGGACCAGGACCAAGGCCAGGATGAGAGCCCACAATACAGCTGTTAAAAATCTCTGCCTGTTATTTCAGAATTTCAAAATTGATTTTAAGTTTTTTGTCATTGATTGAAGAACAAAGTGAATAAATAAAGTTTGATTTGATTAGAGTAGGAAGTGTTTGTACTACACTAACAGCCAATCACAGAGCTTCACATTGGTTTTAGTTTTCATCTGATTTACATGACATATTACATTACATTTAGTCATCACTTTTATCCAAAGTGACTTACAAAAAAGGAAAACAATCAAGGTGCAGTGCGACTATGACATAAGTGCTGTGAGGAGGTCCTCTCTGAAGAGCTGGAGGTCTTCAGGAGGTTTGTGAAGGTAGAGAGGGACGCCCCTGATCTGGTAGGAACTGGTAGGACGTTCCATCAACAGGAAACAACAGATGAGAAAAGGTTGGATTGTCCTGAGCGTATGGGTAGCAGAGCCAGGCGTCGTTCATTGTAGGAGGTAACATGTCTGTATGAGGACGTTCAAGAACCGGAGACTACTTTGTAGGTTTATTTGTTGCTGATTTATATATATTTATGGTTTCATTTTAAATTTAAAAATGCATTTTTTTAAAGTATTTTTATTTCCCTGTGCATTTTTCTTAATCATTAGCACTGACCTGTATGAAAGATGTCATACAAATAAAGTTTGATTGAGACAGACAGACAGACAGACAGACAGACAGACGTCATATTTTGTGCTCAGATTTTTTTTTAAGTCTGGTTCAGTTCGGTTTAACTTGGCTCAGTTCTCTGTGATATCTGTATATCCATAGTACAGATTCGGTTCAGCAGGTGCAGATTTTTAATCCACTACAGTCCAGAATCCATAAACCAGTGTCAGACTGCTGGTCCTCCTGTCCTTTAATATCTATAAAACCACAAAAAAGTCAGAACCACACAGATTCTCTGGTGTCCGGTCTGATAGTGGTCTCTCTGGTTCCATCTGGTCCCTGTGGTTCTGGGTAGAACCAACAGAGTCTAAAACAGGATTTGTCAGTGAGAACCAGTGCAGAATCTACTCCATGTACTGGAACAGAGGGTCTTGGAAGGTTTTGGAAGGTCCTGGATGAGTTCTACAAAGGTTCTAGATCAGGGGTGTCAAACTGTTCCACAAAAGGGCCGGTGTGGCTGCAGGTTTTTGTTCCAACCAACCAAGAGCACACAGTTTGACCAATCAACTCTCTGAAGACTGAGATCAGTTGATTAAATGAGTCAAGTCTGGTGTGCTGCTGCTTGGTTGGAAAGAAAACCTGCAGCCACACCGGCCCTTTTGTGGAGTTTGACACCCCTGTTCTAGATGGTTCTGAAAGGTTCTCCGTTTGTAGTACAGCATTCTCATCTCATTTTCCTCAGTCTGGCTCTGTTCTCTTTGTCACGTTTTTTTAAGGAAGTGATGTAATGCTGAAAGAGAACTTCCTGTTCCTTCTTCCTGTTGAGGGCATTGAATCGCTGGTCACCACGGTAACAAGCACAGAACTCCTTAAAGGTTGATCTGTAGAGAAAAACGATGAGACCAGTGAGGTGATTGTGTTTCTATTAATGAGGACATCATCTGATGAATATTCACCTACAGCCAACGTTTCAAAATAAAGCAGTGCCTGCTGGGAATTAAAGCTTTGGACCAACAGAGATCTGACAGACGAACACCTGCTGGTCCAGGTGAGCAGGTGGACACAGATTTTACTGAAATGCACCTAAGGAATTAAATCATCATGATGGTCCTCTTCTCTGATAACCTAACATCTGTTAAATCGTGTTGATGCTACTCTGACTTGTAATCAGGTGAATGGTGTCTCTGTCATTCGTACGTCTGTTCTCACACTATGTAACTTTGGGCTCCGGGTCGGGAGAAGTACATAATGCTTTACGCTTTATAGTCCATCTAGCCTAAGAACGCCTCGGGATCCTCCAGGAGGAGCTGGAATGTTTTGCTGGGAAGAAGGACGCCTGGAGTGCCCTGCTAAACCTGCTGCCACCACGACCTGACCCGGATAAGAGGGACATAATGGATGGATGGACGGATCCTTTGTTTAATTATCCTGTATTGAGACATGGCATTGAATTCGATACTGATGGAATCACCTGTTTAAATTTGGCTACAGCATGATCAAATAAACATTTGCTATAGGAGTTTCTGCCACAAGGCTTATAGTCCAGTAATATGAATTCGAAGGTTATTAAATAATGGTCAGATAGAAGAGGATTCTGTGCACTATTAGAGACTTTAAAGACTATTAGATGTTCAATGCCATATGAGAGAACAAGATCAAGAGTGTGGTTCAGACAATAAGTCAGTTTATTTACACTCTGACAGAAGCCAATTGAATCTAACAAAGAGATAAACGCAGTACTAAGAAGTACGTAACGCTTTACGGCACTAAGTCACACACCACCAACTATTTCACTGATTTTGGTGAAACTGGATCATATTTTATTGAGAAAAGGGTTAGAAAACACAACAACAGCTTTTCTAGGAACTGGGTTCAGCAGCTTCTATGGACATAATGGCAGAGGAGAAGAGAGTGAAGAGGACGTTGACGGAGGAAGCTAAGAAGAGAAAAGGAGAGAGTGAGCGAGCAAGAAGCCGCCGGACAAGAGTAAATCTGGGACTGACTTTTAGTGGTTGGTGAGAGCTTGGTGAAATAAAAGGCTGAAAGACAGACGCCGAGCTGGGCATCTTGCAACATTCCTCTGGATCTGTTACTTTTACCCCAGGGCTCCTGAACAGCATCATTACATCTACCATTGCTAAGATTTCTACCAGATGTGTAAATGTTAAACTGATAAATTAATACAAACATATCTTTACACAAAAGCGTCCAAGCACTGAGTGGTGTTACACCATGCTGTGACATCATGTTGGTTTAACAGTGACATCATGAATGAGAGATACCTGCTAGTGATCTTCGCCTCCTCCAACAGCTGTTTGAACTCTTCTCTGGCTTTCTGGAGTTTACTCTTCTTCTCTTTGTACTCATCCTTCAACCTGCTCTTCACAAACTGATCAAACTCCTGCACACACAGAGATAACACTGATGTCACAGTGACATCATGACAGTATAACATCATCACCTGATCATCAACAGAACAGTGTGAATGAATCTCAAAGTGTTGAAACATGTAATTGAACCTGTTTCCTCTGATCTGAGGTCAGCAGCAGGTATCGAGGGTCGAATACCATCTTATGGAGCTCTTTCTCCCAGGTGGAGAATGCAGACACCTCGAGACAAACAATTATGAATATATTTATTTTATCAATACATGTCTGTTACATATTTTTATGTTTAAGATGAACACATTCATCAGACCTGCACAGCCAATGCACTCTGAACAGGAAACACATCAAAGTTATTGCAGAAGCCAGTCTTTGTCTCAGCTTGCTGATTAGTGTCTGTTTCCATGGTTACAGTGTGAACAGGAAGTGCCAGCAGCCAAAGCAGCAGACCGTTCATGATACAGATGTGATGTGCTGAGGTTTGAAATACTCAACAGGTGTTTTTACCTGATGACCACATGTTGAAGTCAGAAAACTATTTTATATCTTAGATTCTTCATTCTCTCAGTCAGCTTCATGAGGTTTAAATGTTGAACTAACGTTGAATGACGGTTTGAGGTTGTCACCTGAATGGCTTAATTGACAGGTGTGTCTTGTCTAAAGTTTATTATACAACACTTAGTTGACCAAGCAATCTGATTGGTCAATTAGACATTTAGAATGTGCTGAAATCAGCATGACATCACACCTGACTCATAACTAAAAATATTACTCCGCCATCTCCACACTGTCACATCCTGAAAATATAAAACAACACTGGAAGTCAACTTTAATAAAGTAATACATCTAAATTTCAACTTTCAGCTTTCTTTAATGAATATTCAGGATTTTATGTTGCTGATAGACCACCTTGTTAATACAGGTGTGTACTTCGTAAATACAGGTGTGTACCTTGTTAATGGACGTGTGTACCTTGTTAATACAGATGTGTACATTGTTAATACAGGTGTGTACCTAGTTAATGCATGAGTAAATGTTGACTAATCTGGACTGAAGCTGAATATTTAATGAGATAAAAACTTTTGTAAATGATTACATCGATCTTTGTTCAACACATTTTGCCTTTTTTTCAAATGTTTGGATCACATCCTCAATCAGCTGTCACAAGAGTCACAAAGAGCTACTAACTTAAAAATAAATGTGAAGTTCACATATCTAGCTATTATACAGTATTTTTTATGTATTACCCCTCTCTCGAGCATCATTTCCCTAAAATGAGCCACACGAATGTTGAGTGGGAGGAGCTTAACTTCTCCTGGACAAGGGACAAGTGACATTGGTTCTTCCATTCTAGAGAGAGACAGTCAGACAGACAAGACAGGTGTGTTATTTTATGGAACACCTGAGAAAATGTTCAACTCGACATCCGTAGGTCAGATTTCACAATGTAACAAAACAACAAACTCTGACATCATCTTGGTTCTGCTCTCTGATTGGCTCTCTCAGACTCACCTGTTCCTTTTGGAGTCATGTTCATGATCGTCATCTTCGTCATCATCATGGTGACCAGGTGATTTACAGCTGGAGCTTGTTTCTGTCAGAAGAGACAGGTGAGATGACAGACAGGTGAAGTGACAGACAGGTGAAGTGGCAGACAGGTGAAGTGACAGGCAGGTGAGGTGACAGACAGGTGAGGTGACAAACAGGTGGGGTGACAGACATTTGAAGTCACTGACAGGTGAGGTGAGAGAGAGGTGAAGTGACAGACAGGTGAGATGACAGACGGGTGAAGTGGCAGACAGGTGAAGTGACAGACAGGTGAAATGACAGACCGGCGTGTGTCGTCCTCTTCCTCTTGTGTGGCGGGTCCTTAATGATGCTACTGATGTCTCGACCAATCAGGTCTCCTGGTCTCTCCCAGACCGACAAGTGGATTGTGGGATTGAAGAAGAAGACCCGATCATCCCCGGTCCAGACCACACACCTGAACACACACAGATGACATCACAGGTGGCAATCACCTCCTTAGGGACCCTCAGAGACCCTCAGAGACCCTCAGGTATTGGAACCTAAAACCTGATACACTGGTTTCCAGCAAAGAACCTGGACCTTAGACTGGGAGGTTCTCAGCTGTATACTGGGTGACGGTTCCAGTCCCAACAGATGGAACAGAACCACATTAGAAGTCCTGAGGTCACCACTCCTGGATTGGACTTTCAGAACCTTCAGGTTCAATAATAATCCATAAAAATAAACAAACTGAGCAGCAGTTACCATGGCGACCCTGGGACAGGAGTAGAGGCGACTGGACGTTTGTTTTTCTGTTTGTCTTCACCTCCTGTGGGCACACCAACACACTGCAACACACATAGCAAAAGAAATCACATCATTAAAGTTGAACAGACTGATCACCGATTAATAATCTGCTGATGGGATCATGGATGGATTATGGAACTGTCCTGAGGGGTCTGAATTATTCATTTATTACTATTATTATTTTGTATTAATGATTTTTTTATGCTTATTTTTCCATGTTCTAAAATCTTAAATATTTTTGTTTTTGTGTGGCTCTTTCTGTATGTGCCAGTCTGTCAAAGCACTTTGTAAATTCTGTTTTGCAAGATGCTACATAAATAAAGTTTAAAGTCCCAGGATGTCTCAGAGGGCACAGGGGTCACAGTGTCACAAAGGTCACAGAGGTCACAGGGTTCTGCTGTCTTATGATCAGCTGATGATGTCAGGACTCACCTGTTTGTTGTCTGTCATTCTCTCTGTTGTCAGAAGAAAAGAAAGTTTACGTCCACTCATCCCTTGTTTGTCTTACAGACAGAAAGAATAAAACTTTATTTAAACTGCTTAGAGACAGACAGACAGGCAGGCAGACAGACAGGCAGGTCTTACTGTGTCTGTAGTCAGTCAGCAAAGTGAATCTGGAAGAAAAATGTGAAGAGAAGATGGATGGATGAACTTCCTTCATCACCTGAAGAAAGAGAAGAGACTTTAGTACATGATAAAGACAGAGAGAGGCAGCTTGTAGGAGCTGTGGTCAGAAGGTCATCGGTGCTTATTGTGGTGGAAACCTAAGAACCTGATGGTGGACACCAGTGTAAAAATGGCCGTCAAGCTGAAGAAGGAGGCCTTCCAGGCTTTGTTGGCCCGGGGGTTCCTCAAAGCAACAGCTGCAGCTTTGGTAGTTGTGGTGCCAAAAACCTGGGTGTGGGAGGAGTTGAGGGAGGCCATGCAGAAGGACTGCCTCAAGGAAGTACTGTAGGATGTGCTCTAATTATCAGGATATCACACTGCCTCTCACAGACTATCCGGGAAAGTAAACCTCAGATTCAGGTGAAAGAATGTGGATTCAATCCTTGCTGTGAAATAGTCGACCAGCTCTTCACCCTTGCAGGGGTGCTGTGGAAATCATGGGCATTTGATAATCCAGTCTATACGTGTTTTCTGGACATGAAGAAGGCTGATTCCCGCAGGGAATCCTGTATGGAGGGAGTATGAGGTACTGGGGCCTTTGCTATGAGTTGCTGCCCCAAGAGAATAAGTTCAAGTATCTCTGGATCTTGTTCACAGTGAAGGGTAAATGGAGTTGGATACGAACTAGCGGACTGATGCAGCGGCATCAGTAATGCAAATGTTGTACTGACTGTTGTGGTTCAGAGGGATTTGAACTGGAAGCTGGCTCTCTTTTTTCAGTTTATCTAGGTTCCAACCCTCACCTCTGGTGATCAGCTTTGGGTAGTGACCAAAGAATGAGATCACGAATACAAGCTGCGGAAATGAGCTTCCTCCATAGGTTGTCTGGGTGCAGCCACCCTGAAGCTGAGAGCAGACCTGCTGCTCCTTCATGTCAAAAGAAGACTGCTGAGTTGGTTCGAGAATGTGATACCCCTGGGATACCCCAACTGGCATGAGACCTCTGGGCAGACCCAGAACCCATGGGGACTACATAACCCATCTGGAACCTGCTTGGGATACATGAGGATAAAACGTCCTGCTAAACTTGCTGCCACTGTGACCCAACCCCCGGATAAGAGGTAGGTAATAGACTTATGGACAGACAGACAGGCAGGCAGACAGAGAGACAGACTCACCTGAACAGGTAAGACAGGCCACCTGTCAATGTAGAGCTGAGGAGAGATAGGTCCAAATACACCATGCTGATATATGAAAGAAGAAGAAGAATGTCATTAATTCCCCATTGTACACACAAACACAGACACAGACACAGACTTAATTTAGAAATTTCCAATTCATAACAGAAGTTCTCTAGGCTTAAGTCTTCATCATATTAGACACCATGAAACACAATCAGGCTGTCCAAAAAGTTCAGGGGTTCAGTGTTTTGTTTAAGCAGTGGCACCATGGCAGTGCCCAGGAGGTGAACTGCATTTCATCTACAGCAGAGTCACTTTACGTCTTCTATTGCAGAGTCACTGTATGTCTTCTACTGCAGAGTCACTGTATGTCTTCTACCGCAGAGTCACTGTATGTCTTCTACTGCAGAGTCACTGTACATCTTCTACTGCAGAGTCACTGCACATCTCCTGCAGTCACTGCATATCTTCTACTGCACAGTCACTGTATGTCTTCTACTGCAGAGTCACTGTAGGTCTCTGTACATCTTCTACTGCAGAGTCACTGCACATCTACTGCAGAGTCACTGCATATCTCCTACTGCAGAGTCACTGTAGGTCTCTGTACATCTTCTACTGCAGAGTCACTGCACATCTACTGCAGAGTCACTGCATATCTCCTACTGCAGAGTCACTGTAGGTCTCTGTACATCTTCTACTGCAGAGTCACTGCATATCTCCTACTGCAGAGTCACTGTATGTCTTCTACTGCAGAGTCACAGCACGTCTTCTACAGCAGAGTCAATGTATACATTCTATACTGCAGTCACTGCACATCTACTGCAGAGTCACTGCATATCTCCTACTGCAGAGTCACTGTAGGTCTCTGTACATCTTCTACTGCAGAGTCACTGCACATCTACTGCAGAGTCACTGCATATCTCCTACTGCAGAGTCACTGTAGGTCTCTGTACATCTTCTACTGCAGAGTCACTGCATATCTCCTACTGCAGAGTCACTGTATGTCTTCTACTGCAGAGTCACAGCACGTCTTCTACAGCAGAGTCAATGTATACATTCTATACTGCAGTCACTGTACATTTTCTACTGCAGAGTCAATGTAAGTCTCTGTACATCTTCTACTGCAGAGTCACTGCACATGTACTGAAGAGTCACTGTATGTCTTCTACTGCAGAGTCACTGTAAGTCTCTGTACATCTTCTACTGCAGAGTAACGGCATGTCTTCTATGGCAGAGTCAATGTATATTCCATTCAATTCAATTCAATTTTATTTATATAGCGCCATATCATAACAAAGTTATCTCATGACACTTTTCATGACCCAACCGTTCCACCATGAGCAAGCACTTGGCGATGGTGGCGAGGAAAAACTTCTTTAACAGGCAGAAACCTCGGGCAGACCCAAGCTCATTGGTAGACAGTTATCCACCACAACCGGTTGAGTTAAAGATAGAGAGGGGCAGATAGAGAGAGAGGGGGGGATAGACAGATAAATAGAGAGAGATAGGGATAGATAGAGAGAGACACACACAGATGCACAGCAGCAGCAAATCATTAACTAACTGAACTAACTAAGCGAGTCCCCCGGCAGTCTAGCCCTTGTGCCCTGTTAACAAATACTTACACATTTACCACTAAGGGACAAAAGTGTCCTCGTCAAAAACACCATAAAATCATCATATGTTAATATTTTTTTTCCATTTTTTTTTCATAAATCTTTTGATCAACTTCAGTCCTGATCATAAATACCAAATATTCAATTATTTTCAGAATTTTAACCCTTTAAATGCCAGTGTTAAGGATGGCATCTCAGATCTCTGCTAAAAAAACACACAAAAGTTGAGATATTTTCAATATATCTAATGCAAAGTCAAATTTTCTGAGTGGGATTATTACAGCCTTGGATATGTCAATGATTAGCAATAAGATTGATTTGGATGGATTTTTAGTTTTTTTGTAATGCCAGATTTAAAAGAAAAATCACAGTCTTACCAGTAAGGGACAAAAGTGTCCAAAACGCCATAAAATCATCATATGTTAATATTTTTTTTCCATAAATCTTTTGATCAACTTCAGTCCTTATCGTAAATACCAAATATTTAGTTTGTCAGATTGTAGTGCAGTGAGTGTAGTGAGTCCTATTACCTTATTATCTATAGAAATGAATACAAATATTACAAGAACATGTTTATTCAAGAACAACAATCAAGAAAACAAGAACTCTGTGTGTGTACATGCGTATGTGTGTGTGTGTGTATGTATAAGCGTGTGTGTGTGTGTGTGTGTGTGTGTGTGTGTGTGTGTGTGTGTGTGTGCAGTTCTGTTTTAGCAACAGGAACTGCAGTACAAAGACTAGTGGGCTCTGCAGATGTGTTTCCCACATTTGCAGCAGACGTTACTGGCCTTCCTCCTCTTCTGCTGGCTGGAGCACATCACACACAGTCCCCTTTTTGTGGTTCCGGAGTGATCCACGCTGGCACTGCTACTGGCTTCCCCTCCTTGCTGGTTCCCTCGTGCTTGGGCCACCATGGCAGTGGCGCTTGATGTGCGGTGCGGTGTGGTGTAGCTGTCCATTCCAGCCATGCTGTCTCATCACCCTCCTCACTCACCTCAGTGCTGTCTGAGCTGTAGGGTGACTGCATGGAGACTTCCCATTCAGGGTCGCTGCTGTCTTCCGGGGAGGAGGAGTAGGGAGATGAGGCTTCCGGGTGGGCTCCATGATTTCTTCCAGGGCTTGCTCGACAGTGTACCTGCGTTTCATGCTGTGAGATGGGGTATGCACACACAGCTCAGGAGCGGGGTATATTTATAGGTTTTGCAAGTGGGTGCACCTGCATAAACAATGCAACTGTCCCCGGGCTGTGTTTAATTTTTGCTCTCCTGTAATTCCCTGGTCCCATGCATGTTATGATGCAGACACTGATCAAAGAGGTGATCAAACAGTGGTGATCAGCCAATGACATACTGTATCCAAGGCATTTTTATGAAGAGACTTTTGTCCCTTAATGGTAAGAGTGTGAGGGGTTTTTTTCAAATCTTATTGCTAATCATTGACATATCCAAGGCTGTCATTTAAAGGGTTAAATTCTGAAAATAATTGAATATTTGGTATTTATGATTAGGACTGAAGTTGATCAAAAGATTTATGAAAAAAAAATGGAAAAAAAATATCAACATATGATGATTTTATGGTGTTTTTGACGAGGACACTTTTGTCCCTTAGTGGTAAATGTGTGAGTATTTTTAAAAATCTGGCATTACAAAAAAACTAAAAATCCATCCAAATCAATCTTATTGCTAATCATTGACATATCCAAGGCTGTAATAATCCCACTCAGAAAATTTGACTTTGCATTAGATATATTGAAAATATCTCAACTTTTGTGTGTGTTTTTAGCAGAGATCTGAGATGCCATCCTTAACACTGGCATTTAAAGGGTTAAAATTCTGAAAATAATTGAATATTTGGTATTTATGATCAGGACTGAAGTTGATCAAAAGATTTATGAAAAAAAAATGGAAAAAAAATATTAACATATGATGATTTTATGGTGTTTTTGACGAGGACACTTTTGTCCCTTAGTGGTAAATGTGTGAGTATTTTTAAAAATCTGGCATTACAAAAAAACTAAAAATCCATCCAAATCAATCTTATTGCTAATCATTGACATATCCAAGGCTGTAATAATCCCACTCAGAAAATTTGACTTTGCATTAGATATATTGAAAATATCTCAACTTTTGTGTGTTTTTTTAGCAGAGATCTGAGATGCCATCCTTAACACTGGCATTTAAAGGGTTAAAATTCTGAAAATAATTGAATATTTGGTATTTATGATCAGGACTGAAGTTGATCAAAAGATTTATGAAAAAAAAATGGAAAAAAAATATTAACATATGATGATTTTATGGTGTTTTTGACGAGGACACTTTTGTCCCTTAGTGGTAAGAGTGTGAGTATTTTTAAAAATCTGGCATTACAAAAAAACTAAAAATCCATCCAAATCAATCTTATTGCTAATCATTGACATATCCAAGGCTGTAATAATCCCACTCAGAAAATTTGACTTTGCATTAGATATATTGAAAATATCTCAACTTTTGTGTGTTTTTTTAGCAGAGATCTGAGATGCCATCCTTAACACTGGCATTTAAAGGGTTAAAATTCTGAAAATAATTGAATATTTGGTATTTATGATCAGGACTGAAGTTGATCAAAAGATTTATGAAAAAAAAATGGAAAAAAAATATGAACATATGATGATTTTATGGTGTTTTTGACGAGGACACTTTTGTCCCTTAGTGGTAAGAGTGTGAGTATTTTTGCTGCACAGTGTAGAAAAGTGGAATATAATATTTTTTTTTAAAATTACTAAATATGTCACAAAATACATACCTGGACCAAATATCATGTCTAAAAACATAATAACTGCAAAGTTATCAAAAAAATAAAGAACTGTAAGGACACTTTTGTCCGTATCAGGGACAAGGGCTAGTCCTATAGCAGCATAACTAAGGGATGACCTGAGCCAGCCCTAACTATAAGCTCTATCAAAAAGGAAAGTCTTAAGTCTACTCTTAAAAGTGTTGACCGTGTCTGCCTCCTGACCCAAAATGGTAGTTTGTTCCACAGAAGAGGAGCTTGATAGCTGAAAGCTCTGGCTCCCAATCTACTTTTGGAAACTATAGGAACCACAAGGAACCCAGCATTCTGAGAGCGCAGTGTTCTAGAAGGGTAGTAAGGTACTATGAGCTCTTTTAGATATGATGGTGCCTGACCATGAAGAGCTTTGTATGTAAGGAGGATAATTTTAAATTCTATTCTAGATTTAACAGGTAGCCAATGCAAAGAAGCCAAAATGGGAGAGATGTGATCTCTGATCTTGGTTCCTGTCAGAACACGTGCAGCAGCATTCTGAATTAGCTGCAAAGTCCTCAGAGACTTATTGGAGCAGCCTGATAACAAAGAGTTACAATAGTCCAGCCTAGAAGTAACAAATGCGTGGACTAGTTTTTCTGCATCTGCTTGAGACACGATGCGTCTGATTTTGGCAATGTTACGTAAGTGGAAGAATGCAGTCCTCGAAATTTGTTCTATGTGGACATTAAAGGACAAATCCTGATCAAAAACAACTCCAAGATTCTTTACGGTGGAGCTGGAGGCCACAGTATATATTCTATACTGCAGAGTCACTGTATATCTTCTACTGCAGAGTCAATGTACGCCTTCTACAGAAGAGTCACTGTACGTCTTCAGAAGAGTCAATGTATGGATTGTCGGTTAGCTCAGTTGGTAGAGCATCCGTCCCATGTACAAAGGCTCAGTCCTTGCCGCAGCGGCCCAGGGTTTGAATCCGACCTGCGGCCCTTTGCTGCATGTCATTCCCCATCTCTCTCCCCACATTCCTGTCACTATTCAGCTGTCTCTATCAAAAAATAAAGCTTGAAAAGGCCCAAAAAATATCTTAAAAAAAAAGAAGAGTCAATGTATGTCTTCTACAGCAGTCTCACTGTACGTCTTCTATTTCAGAGTCACTGTACATCCTCTACAGCAGAGTCAATGTATGTCTTCTTCAGAAGAGTCACTGTATGTCTTCTACAGCAATGTCACTGTACGTCTTCTACTACAGAGTCACTGTACATCTTCTACTGCAGAGTCACCACACGTACCTGTTCTGTCACAGTGAAGATACTCTGACATGATCATCGCTCTAATTTTTGAATAAAATTTGAAGTACCTGTGTGGGTGCAGACTGTATTATGTCCAGGCTGATGATTGGTCGTAAACATGCCCTTCTGCATTGTTGACTGTTCAAAACGAGTGGCCTCACCCCCTGGCATGTAAGACCCGCCTGTTCGCTGTAAGCTCCACCTACTGGATGACAATAATTTTAGTGATTTGTACTTCCTGTTTGATTTAAAATTTAAAGTCTATATTTATATTTTTTCATTCATCCAGCTGAAACATTAATTTCTTATTTTAACTTTTACATATTTTATTTTATCGTTGTCTTCTTCTTCTTCTTCTCCTGACAGATTTAATCAGTGTCACATTAAAATTCAGCACACCACCAGCTGAGCGTTTGTTTATCTGCAGCCTCTGCAGTTATGACTGAAACATTTTAACCCTTTTATTGCTTTCCGACTAAAATAAAAGTCACTCTGATAAACTCAGTGAAACTGAAGTCTGACCAGATTTCAGTAACGCAGAACCTGACTTCATGACTATTCCTGCATGATTTCATCTGTACTTATTGAACAAACAACAGTCCCACCTCCTCTCTCAGATTGGATGAGCACAGATCACACTTCAGTCTTATTGGACTGAAGTAAAGGAGGCGGATTAATTATCACATTAAAGGAAGGAATCTAAACTAGAACCATATGTAAACCAGAAAACCATATAGAACCCTTTATTTATGCAGAACTAAAAGTAGTACCTGTTATAGCAATAGAGCCCTAACTGTCACTGATCTGTCACTGACTAAACCAGACTCACCTGTTGGTGGAGGAGCATGATGAATCAGCTGGAATGGAGACAAAGAGAGGAGGTGCAGCAAGGAGGAAGAGGCTATGGAGGACGGGGATGAAGAGGAGGAGAGGTCTTCTGGTTCGGTGTATTGCATCTTTGTTGCATCTCGTCTAGAAAGACCTGGAGAAAAAGATTTTAATCACTTTAACAGATATTTAACTATGATTACAGAGGATATCAAGGATAATAGAGTGGATTCAGAGGGCAGAGAGAGTCTAACTTTCCAACAGTCTTGTGTTTGGCAGTGGATAGAGAAGCGATTTCTGTTCAGAAACTGTTCAACTCTAACTCGGTAACATGGTGAGAGAAGAACGATGCAGATCTATCTAGACTTTTTATCAACCAGAACCTGGTCCAGGATGATTTCATCTCTACCAGTGAGGCTTAACATCACACTACCCTTCAGACAAACCCAAAATACTCTTTTTGGCTGCTGTAATTGAAGGCAACTGTGCTAAAGTGATTTAATCCCTGTATCAGGACAAGATTCAGGATATCAATTAATATGGCAGTTATTAACAGCATTAGGAACATTGTCGATAAATATGGAAATATATCAGAGTAAACAAATTACTCAAATATATCAGAGTAAACACGACTCAGATATATTAGAGACTAAACACATGACTCAAATATATCAGAGTTAACACACGACTTAAATATATCAGAGTAAACAAATGAGTCAAATATATTAGAGACTAAACACACAACTCAAACTTTGTTCAATTTCTGTTTTAAGTAATAGAAAGAGAAAGATGTGAAGTCTCACAATCGGATCAGAACCGGTTGTTAGAATGGAACCAACACAGGCAGACGTCTGAGTTTGATCGACACAAGGTGAAAAATATGTTCATATTCAAACATTTACATTGACTCTTATCATATATGGTGGTGTTAGCACCACCTACAGGCTGCAGAAGTCATTACAGACACAATGCTTATGAACAACATGATGATTTATTTAAAATGTATGCATGTGAACACAAAATAATTTTTAATTACTGTCCGATCGTTAATTCTTCTTATGTAAAATTTTCAGATTAAAAGCATTTGTTTCTCTTCAGTAAGGCTCCGTCCCTGTCATCCGTGTTAGGTCATCGTGTTTTGACAGGTTGATTCATTAAACACAGAAACATGTTTACAGTCTGAAATCTGAAGCAGCACAATCTCTCAGCATGCTCCACTGGATGATTTTAAATGGACCAATCATATTGAGATTAAATTTGACAGCAGTTTCATGTTTGTGTGTCTCAGCAGAAACAACACATTCACCACCGCTGAGCAACGAACCAATCAGCTCCCACCAATGAGCACTGTTGTCACGGCAACCTGGCAGACAAGAATGCAGCAACTGCAGAACACATTTGGCCTCCAAAGGTTGCTGGTTCGATTCCAGCTGAGCTGCAGTAGAATAAAGGCAGCTGACTGGTCGCCTCTAGGAAGTACTTTATTTTCAGAATAAATTTACATGTAAACAAGAATTTTCTGCGCTGGACCGAACAGAACAGAACCAGCTCAGTAGCTCCACCTCCGTCTACAGCTGATGGGATGAACTGCTGACACTCATCTGTCTCATTAGGTACACTCCAAAACATTCTGGGAACAGAACATGGTCCTGAATGGACCACAACCAGAACATCCAGAACCCAGAATGTCACACCTGTGACCTGTGACCAAACATGTGAACAACAAATCACGCAAAGACAAACGATTCATAATTAAAGAGGAGGAGCTAACAGAGGAACCTCGTTCTGATTGGACAAAAAACAAACCTGTTTGTTTCAATCAAAGGGACGCCTCTGCCTCCACCTATCTGGGTCAGGTGATCTCTCACCTGAGAATTGAGGAGACAGCAGCAGGCGAATCTGGGGGGTGTGTCGTCTGGGCCTCTGAATGATCTGATTGGTCAAGAGGAGGGGTTTGTCTATCCCCTGGAACCCACCCACTTCATCTGGTGTGATCCAGGTGTCAGCTAGCTGCAAACATTTGAGCACAACATCATCATATGTTGTTAGCATGAACCTAATGTGTGTGTGTATGTGTGTGTGTGTATGTATGTGTTTGTACCTTTGGAAGAGGATGAGGAGAATAAAGATGTGAAGAACAGTAGAACGGAGAGAAAAGAGGAACGACTTCAACAGCTGGACGTTCCCACTGAAACAAGAACAAAAAGAACATTTTGTGTTCATGACCACAGAACCATCAGAACCAGGAATGATCCAATAGAACCAGACAGACAGACAGACAGACAGGCAGACAGACACACACACAGACAGACACACAGACAGACAGACATACAGGTGTATTCATGTTTTCTAGTTTTATGTTTTTCATGAAATTATCTCGGGGCCTCGAGTTTTACATGTCTGATCTAGACTCTGGACTACTATGGGCACACCAGCCGGACCGACACATCCCCACCTACCCATCACTTTTAACACTTTCAGAACCAAACTGCTTCAAACCATCAGTGCTAATGCTAAAGCATGCTATCCCATTTAGGACGAGTGACCACGACCAGACCTCCCCCCAGCTCGCCCCAACAGGGAGAGACAACAAGGTGGAACAGCCAAGAATTAAAGTAACAGCACCTACCTGTATCAGGTGTGTATGTGTTACCTCTATCAGGTGTGTATGTGTTACCTCTGTCAGGTGTGTATGTGTTACCTCTGTCAGGTGTGTATGTGTTACCTCTGTCAGGTGTGTATGTGTTACCTCTATCAGGTGTGTATGTGTTACCTCTGTCAGGTGTGTATGTGTTACCTCTATCAGGTGCGTTTGTTTCCTCTATCAGGTGTGTGTGTTACGTCTATCAGGTGTGTATGTGTTACCTGTGTCAGGTGTGTGTGTGTCAGGTATCCACACAGCTGGTGGGTAGAAGACTAGAGGGGGTGTGGCCTGGTACGTTGCTGCTGACCAGCTGGTCAACCACAACCAGTGGGGGATGGGGTCGGTGCTGATGGACAACCAGGGTGTTGTGGTGGTCACCATGCCAACAGGCTGACCTTTAAACCTCGAGACTGGCAGCATCATGATGACATCACCACCTGACAGACAGACAGACAGACAGACAGACAGACAGACAGACAGACAGACAGACAGACAGACAGACAGACAGACAGACAGACAGACAGACAATAATCAGGCCACCAATATGATTGATCAGATTCTTACTTTTTTTCCGTTATCTTCAGATCAAATACCCATCATGCATTGCACAGGTTGGCGCAGAACATCAATGTTAAAGATGAAAAGATGAAAACAAATCAGATAAAATTAAAATTTAATTAAAATTTTTACAAAGGGAGCTGAAGTGAAATCATCAGACAGTATATACTGTAATAACTCAGATTAGATTAGATTATTTAACTACATTTGTATTATTATCAGTAATTTTTCAATTCAATTTTATTTATATAGCACCATATCATAACTTCAGTTATCTCATGACACTTTCCATGCAGAGTAGGTCTAGACCGTACTCTTTATAATATTATCTACAACAATTCCACCATGAGCAAGCACTTGGTGACAGCGGCTAACAATACTATATCAGCACAGTATCAATACTACATCAGTGCTTCACCAATATTTGTTCTTTGTTCTTCATCATCAATACTGAATTAAAAGTATAAAACCTAAAATATAAAACATGATCTAAAATCAGTGCATTATAATACCTAGTTAATGTCAGTACATCATCACATGACAACGCCACATCTGTCACTGGAGAATCACTAACCTGTTAATTACAGGTTATATTGTTGATTCTTATTAATGTGTCTGATTTAAACCTTTTAATGTTCACATGAAACAAAACTGAGCAGAACCAGAAACAAAGCGAAATGTTTATAAAAATGTTATTTTTAAAATGGACTCAGCTGATCTGGTTGGATTTGTTTGAAACTGAACCTGTTCTTAAGAACTTTAAATAACGATAGCATAATTAATTATTGTAATAATAATAATAATAATAATAACAGACGTGAGTAACCTGTCAGACCCAAACCACCACATTATCATTATGACGTCAAACATTTAAACTGTCAGGTTTCCTGTGGTCCAGCGGTTCAGTGTCTGGTTTGATTCCAGCTGCAGACTCCACTCTCCGGGTTCGTGGTGAAAATACAAATACTGATGTTTGATCCATTGATGAATAATTAATCAATAAACAGAACATAAAACATGGGGAATGATAGAAATTAATTCAGAACATGTTAAAATACTCAGATTACTTTTGTAGTCCAGCTGTGAGTCCCAGTCCTGCTGCGGATTCAGTGTCTGCAGCTCAGCGGAATATCGCGGGTCATAACGGGTTAATTAACGGGTTAAATGTCGGTATGTGTCACCTACCGACCTGCGGAGCTTCTCCAGCTTCTGTCCGGTAAACGGCTCCTCAGACCGTTGTGGCTGTCCACCCCCTCTGGTCCGGTCACGTCCTGAACGTCGGCTTGTTCTTCCAGCTGCAACTCGGAGGTCTTCACTGAGGTCCGCAGATCATCCTCACACCCCAAGTGAAACTATAAACACAGCGGGAGCACGACGAGCAACAGTGACGTGAAAATACCAACAGACAGACGCGCGTGTCACCGAGGCGGCGGTCCGCGTGCAGCAAAGCCGCGTTCCGGTCACGGAATCTGTCTGCTTGCCTGTCTGTCTGTGTGCCTGACTACTTGTCTGTGTGCCTGTCTACCTGTCTGTCTGTCTGTCTCCGGTACAAACCGATTAAAGCTCCGGTAAATGGTGCCGCTTTCAGATCAAAGATTCTGCCTCCAAAGAAGCTGCCTCCCCGTTTAGTGCGCGCGCGCGTTTATGTTAGATGTGTCTGCTGAAATAATCAGTAATCAAAAAATCAATAAAAAATGAATGGGTTGTTTGTAGCTTCAATGTAAATTAATAATAAAATGAAAAAATTAGGTAATAAATGACACGTCAGACCAACTTAAAGTACCATTCCTTTGATTTGTTAATGTCAGACACCTGATATGTACACTGTTGCCCATAAAGTTGGAATAAAATATTTTTAATTCTTCTCATAAAATGATTGTGATTTATTATTTAAACTTTATTGATCAATCTCTTCCAAACATATCACAGTGAAAATTAAACCAACATTCACCTGATGTGTATAAATAGGAATAAAAAGACGAACGTGTCTGAAAACAAAATTATTCCAACTTTGTGGGCAACAGTGTAGATAAATAAGTTCAGGGTGGGTTCGGAGGGTTCAGGGCACAGTTCAGATGAGGGTTGGAGTCTTGTAGAATCAAAACGTATTATGTAATTCCCGTTTATAAATTCAGCTGAGCAGCATAAACAGCCCATTGTAAAATAGTCACTTGTGATGGCGTCACATCAGAATTACTGCGCCAAACAAACTGATGCAAAATGTCATTGTGGCAGGACTGTTGCCACCATGGGTTCCCTCAGTACAAATCACCAGGCAGCCGTTTGCAAATCACTTATTTATTTTTCTGATTTGCATGACACACAATATTCGTGAGACGCTCGCAGGACACAGGCGTGCTGTCGGTCTCTCCGTCTGCCATGCTTTGCTGCTGTCTCTGCATGTCTCCTCCCAGGTCCGGCACGCTACTGTGTTAAAAGGGGAGAGTGATTAGACAACTAGATGCAGGTGTGCCAATCACCTCCACTGGCACTGCTCTCCTGAGCCGTCTCCACACCTCTCACCTGCAGCCGATGCACCACACCCCCCCCTCCACAGTCAGATTATTGTTGATGTTGTTTTGATTTACTGGGTGGCTCAGTGTAGATGAGTGACTAAAAAAGCGAAGGACAGAATGGACGAGGTCGACAGAGAATAAAGAAAAAAGACAAAGAACAAAAGGAGAAAACACACATAAAAAAACATATACAGACTGTGGCATTCGCTGTTGCCACCACGGGTTCTTTTGGCACAGATGACGTACAGACAGATGACTTTGGTTTAACCGCTATTATTCTCACCGTTACAGACACAGAGTAGAACAACGTTCATTGGCTTTCCTGGCGTATGAGACCTCCGGTCCTCTCTTATGCCGTCTCCTGTCACTCTCTGCTCTGACTCCTCTCAGGTCCAGCATGCTACTGTGTTAAAAAGGGATACAGACATATACAGATGTAAACAGAAGAAATGTTAAAATTCAGAAATAAAATTGAGCACACGGTCACTACATCAGATATTCCCACTGTGTGTGTTGTGATTACAGCCAAACATCCATGATTGAGTCAATGCTAAATATCTATTCTATGTGTAGTCTGAGTAATCAATAAACACACACACTATGAGACATGTTACCTCCTTTGTCTCTTGCATGTGTTTGTGTTTGTTTACATGTGATAGGGTTTCAGATCAGTGAAGCTGTAACACTGACTTTATTAATTCAAATGAGCAGCAGACATCAGAGAATATTTACCACATATTTTATATAAGAAATATTAATCCTTTTGAGGTTTTACATTCATAAAGAAATCCACCACAGCTGAGAAAATTGATGTCAACATGAAATGAATAGAAACAAAGTCCAGTTCAGAGAACAAATATTTAAGGTCTACCACTGCAACCTTTCAAAATAAGAGCACTGACTGCAGCTTGAGGTAAAATAACTCACCTGTGATCCAGACCTCTGATCCAGATATGTGAAGACAGCAAACTTCCCCTGACTTTGACTCGATGTGGATGGTTGGGTGAATCGTCATGGTCCTGCAGGCTGAGGGTCTCCTGTACACTGCTGCCATCAAAGAAACCTGAATGATGCTCGAGCATGTTGACTTCCTCCATCAGTCTGTTTTCACTGGTGGAGATCCACACCTTCCATCCTGGGCAGTAATGAGGAGCTGGTTTGTGGTGTTGACAGTCCTGTCTGTGGAGATGGAGCAGGTTGGCATGTGTCCTGAAGACCTGGACCGATGGGATGCTCACCTCCATCTTGAGGTCAGGAAACAAGGCAGCAAATGAGGTGATATAGTTTTTCTAAAGACTTTAGTGTAGTATACTGTTTGCTGTCTTCTTGAATTAGGGGATTGGAGGTGAAGTGATATCAGAATACAATCGCACCAACACTACTATTACTCTTTCATAGAGGAAACCAGGGATCAAGTCCAGGTAGATGTGGTACCAGCAGTGCTGAGGAAGTAGGAGAGGCTGGAGTTTGACCGTGAGTTTTATGTTCATGAATCATGGAGACCACCAGAAGTTAGTCAGACATGTGATGGACGAACATGTCACGAGGCCAGCACCATGACAGTTTTTGTGTTGTGTTTGTCTGTACTGTTTGTTTCTGTTCTGTCACTGTCTCTCTATCTGTTTGTATGTCTATGTTACCTTCCTCTCCCCCTTGCACTCTGTACACACGGTTTTGTCACAAGAGGAGTTCTAGCCAAGCTCAGCCTTTGAACCAGTACTACGCTGTTGCTAGTTGGTTCGTAATTTAAACCTGTTTTCTTTTGTTCAGTTCCTGTCCTGCTTGCCTGCCTGCCTGCCTGCCTGCCAGCCCAGCCATCTCCTCAAGCCATTCTGCAGCTATTCCCCCCCTGCACCCACTCTCCAGCCCATCACTCCCTTGGACCAGCACCCCTCCATTATCACAAATAAACTTTTTCCTTTGACAGTTGTTGTCTCAATTTGGGTTCCTTGCTGAGTCATGACAGAACATGATGACCAGAGGATTCTGGGAAACTGGAACAAACAGCCAGAAGGTCTGCCATCAGGTAAAGCCTGTCTGTCTGTGTCTCTCTCTGTCTTTCTGTGGTTAAATCATTTATCATTATCTTTCTGCATGCTGACACACACACACACACACACACAGTGGTACTGAGGGGTGAAATTGAGTCTCCTAAAACAAATTATCATCTCCTGCTTTACCGTTACCATGGAAACACAACAGTTTCTAATACGCTGTAGTGTCACCAATGGTTACCATGGTGATGATCATTCTGATATATGAACAAGTCTCCTGGGACCACAGCCAGTACTTGGCTAGAGTGATTTGGGACTCGAACCATGACTGAGGTAGAGTGACGTGACAAGAGACAGGAGAAACTAATAAGGGGTATATCCTGCATTACGTCCACTACATATATTATTACTGTCATTAATGTTACCAGATCTCCATTACAGTTTATAGTAACTTAGATGCACAGCAGCAGCAAATCATTAACTGTGTCTCTCTATCTCTACCACAGGTTCCACTGCTACTGTAATCATTTTATCATTCATTGTAATCCATTGTCATTTTTCATTGTAATTACACAAAATGTTTCTGTTGACTTGTTGACTGTACACGTGACATCTATTGCACGTCTGTCCGTCCTGGGAGAGGGATCCCTCCTCTGTGGCTCTTCCTGAGGTTTCTTCCACTTTTTTCCCTGTTAAAAGGGTTTTTTGTGGGCAAGTTTTTCCTCACTCGAACCGAGGGTCTAAGGACAGAGGGTGTCACTCCCTGTACAGATTGTGAAGCCCTCCGAGGCAAAATGTATTTTGCGACTTTGGGCTATACAAAATAAACTAGGGCTAGGGCTAGGGCTTAGGGTTAGAAATGAGCTCTCTCCCCCGATCCCCTCCCTTATATACTCACAATGCTCCGCCCCCTGTTCCTTAGGGAAAGATAATTTATCTCGATGACCCTCCCCGGGTGGTCCGCCGACTCAGCCGGTTTGGTGTGGAGAGCCAAAGGCAAGGCACGGGCCGGCGCATGTCACCTTCAGAGTCCAACACACTATATGCACCGTCAACCGGTGGGCGAGAAAAAGTAAGAAACCCAAATGGATCTCAGCAGAATCAAAAGGCCTTATACCAACAAAACATGGTAGGTATGGGTAAACTATAACAACCATGGACTGACCTAAGTCCCAGAAAGGTATGCTCCAAGCTAAAAGGTCTCAATTTAAAGCACCTCATCAGTAGTGGACCCCAGGATCATCAGGTGTTTCGGCCATTATCACTAGACACCTTCACCCGAGGAGGGCCCCGCCGGGGTTGATCAAGCCCCGGAGTGTGATTCTGAGACCTAATCAGGAGCGAAAGACTGGAAAACCGTATACTAGAAAGGTAAGTAGATCGTCACGGCCAAAAAACCAAAGTCCAGGTAAGATCCTGCATACCAAAAAGATGCATGAAGCGCGGAAACCGGATGAACCTGGTCCCGTAGCGAAGCCCCATGGATGGGGAGCTAAATCGTGTTACATCCTCCTAGCTGGGGCCTATAGTCCCGGTGCATCCACGGCCTAATCCCTAACCGGACTAGGGGATGGAAGATTTAGGAATAAGCTGCCAATTCAACGTGTGTGGTGCCGTATGGACTGTAGCATGAGCGAGGCTAATCCTCAAAGAAGACCGAGTCACGATTAAGGTCCTGACACTCTGGACCACCACACCCTGCGTGCTGTTCCTAGAGTCGGAACCCAGGGGGGCCGCATACGTACCCCCTGACCAACTGAACCACTTGTTAACACCGCTGAGGTTACCATGGTCCAGCCAATCAGGGCTGAAGGGTAGAGGATCTAATCCAGAACTGTGGAAGCAAGAACGATAACCATAACCCACCCCCTCAGCCAAAGGCACTCCCCACCAGATGAGTCCGGACCAGCCCCGACAAGCGTTGCCTTCCAAACAAATCCAGGGGAAGGAGGAACCAGAGCCAGCCACGACAGAGCGCTGCCTCCCCAGTCCCTCCAAGCACCAAGGCTGGCTAATCTCGCTAAAGGGAGTCCCTCCCGGGGGAGACCAGGACCAGCCACCACAACGTGTTGCCTTCCCAGTCACCCCAGGAGAAGGAAGGCACCAGGCCAGCCGCGCTCGCACTGCCTCCTGGGCCCCCCCAAAAAAAACCCCCATACTACCTCCATAACCACCCACCAGCCAAAGGCACTCCCCACCAGATGAGTCCGGACCAGCCCCGACAAGCGTTGCCTTCCAAACAAATCCAGGGGAAGGAGGAACCAGAGCCAGCCACGACAGAGCGCTGCCTCCCCAGTCCCTCCAAGCACCAAGGCTGGCTAATCTCGCTAAAGGGAGTCCCTCCTGGGGAAGACCAGGACCAGCCCCAACAACGTGTTGCCTTCCCAGTCACCCCAGGAGAAGGAAAGCACCAGGCCAGCAGCGCTCGCACTGCCTCCTGGGCCCCCCAAAAACCCCCATACTAACCCAAAAACAATTTCCTGTGTTCCATACACCGCACAACCCCAGGAAATGCTACTGGTCTAAAACCCAAGCAACCAACAACAAACCCCAAAAATCACTGTGCAATGATGGTTTTACCCACCGAATGACCTTGAGCGTCGGTTGCAAGAACGCACCAACCCAGATAGCTCCCCGAAAATCCTTCCCAGAGACGGTAGCCACCTTCGCGGTGCACCAGAAAGAAACCGCCCACCGAGGTAAAAAATCCTTCCAAATGATCATCACCAAAAAAAACTTCCATTTGGTGTGTCTTCAGTCGTGGTTCCCTAGAAACCTCCAACCCAAGACAAACGTCTATTTAAACCGCAAAAAATTCCCTGGTCAGAATGATATCCAAACCAACTGGGTACAATGATGATCATTCCACATAAACAACCTCCATAGAAGGATGTCCATTTTTCCTTTTCTTTACAGGTAAGAACCCCGGCATCAGTGCGAAATGATAGCAATAACCACCAAATGACTCCGAACGTCCGTGTTCCAGGAACGACTGACCCACTTGGCTCCCCGGAAGTACTTCCAGGAGACAGCAGCCACCCTCGCGGTGCATCGGAAAGGAACCGCCCCCCAAGGTAAGAAAACCTTCAAAATGATAATAACTCACCAAAAGAGGTCTTTTGAAAGTCTTGGAGTGCTAACGATCTCTGAGCACAGGACAGACAAAATCCGGTTTGACCTCAAAAAACCTTCCCCGGTTGGAATAACATCCTACTCAACTGAGCGTGATGATGATCTTTCCACATACAAAAAACTTCCCTAGAAGGATGTCCGTTCTCCACTTTTACTTTACAGGTAAGAACACCGGCATCAGTGAGAAATGATGGCAATAACCACCAAATGACTCTGAACGTCCGAGTTC